>MU688388.1:0-10013 GCA_026770625.1 Nicotiana glauca | reverse complement strand
GAAGGAGAAGAAGAAGAAGAAGAAGAATAAGAAGAAGGAGAAGAAGGAGAAGAAGGAGGAGGAGGAGGAGGGGGAGGAGGAGGAGGGGGAGGAGGTTGGAACCAAACTTTGGAAAATAGGTAATATAATATTTGCTTTACTAATATGAAAGTATATAAATTTAATAATTTAAGTTATATATTGAGATTGGCTAGTATAATTAGAAACAAGAAAAGATTAAGTAATCCTTCCCTAACTCACAGCACTTTGTGAAAGAATCATGGGTGATTGTAAAATACTTTGTACTGAAGATTAATTTTTTTAAAACAAATCAAATTCTTAATGTCTTTGTATGTAGTAATATGAATTAAATATGGGAATATACATAGAAACAAAGGAAATTTGTTAAAGGTATTCTTTTTAATTCAAAGGATTAACTTTCTTACTTCACTTGCTTAAGTTTATCTTCTAGGTGTATATAATTTTGTTAGGTACGAAAGAAAGTATTGTCGATAGTAGTCCTATATGATTTAAATATATACACATAGTTGGCATAATTTGGGCAAAAAGGAAATTGAAAACAATAATAATAAATATACGAGTAACTTGAAATTGATAGATTAAAGACTAGTTGAATTACTCATAGCATGGATAAATATAATTCAGCGAATTAATGGTATAACATAAAACTCTAAGGATTTGGAGTCTAAATTTAGCTATGAATTAGCTTAAATAAAGAAATTAACACAAGATCGATGTTGATGTGATTATAGATTGATTAAAGAAAGTCGTATAGATCGCTCGAGGCGACGAGTTTGGTATTTCGATACGAGTACTGTGAGTAGTAATTTTAACGCAATTTAGGTTTTCATAACTTGCATGATTTACACATGATTTTTAATATGAATATGTTACCGATTATTTTGAGTTGCATGTGGGACAAGTCTTTTACTCAATATGATACTGAAATAGTTAATTGAGACGATTACCGTTGTTTTAAATATTTTTGTTGTCACTGGATATTTTCTGCCGTCACTTGAAATTACTGTTATCGAAATAAAATTACATGATTTGATAAGAACTGAAATGCCCTATATTGTTTTAAAATATTTTCCTATGAGTATATACGGATACAGAGACAAGTATAAATGGGAGTAGACTTTGAAGGATCCCGTAGATAACGGCGTATTCGTTAGACTTGGTGCACCTTGTATTTATCGATTACCGAGTACAATTGGAGCCCTCGCTAGTGGAAAGGTAGAACTAGCATACAGTTACCGTTTTTCCTCGAGTAGGGACCTACAATTATATTTGACTCCTTTTACGAAGGGGTCAACATAGTGATACAAATTACATGATCCTTATCTAAAACCTCCCAAATATAAAGATTTTCTATGACACAGTTATTACTGAATTGATAAATTGATTTTGTTATAGGAAACGCATGATGATACTGATTATTATTACCATTTTAAAAAGGGCATTTGATTTTGTGATTATTATACAAACATGTTTTCTGACTTGTCCCCTATTAAAAATGGTTGTGGTTAAATATTATTACTCACTGAGCTAGCGACTCACTCCCTGCTATTATTTTTATAGAGATAGCAATAGACGCGCGCAAGGATTCCATTAATTAGAGTACACGAGTTGGTATCTCCTGGTGAGCCCGACATTTATTTATGTGGGCAAAGATTGTTATTTATTTTTATAGTATCTTTCTTAAAACTCTTAGAGTCGCTCCATAATTATATTTATGAGTGTCGTAGGTATTCTTTTATTGATATAGACTTGTGACTCGTATTAGACTTTCCTATCATATACTTGGAGATAAAGTTAGTATTATTGTGTAACAACCGACCGGTCGTTTTGAGCTCTAGCACGTCGTTCAGCAGTTCGAGGCCATGAGCAGCTTCATTTCAGGAAATATGACTTGTACGCGTGGACGGAATTGAATTTCGGGAAATTCGGAGTTGATTCGGAAAGAGAATTCTCATTTTAGAAGTTTAAGTTATAAGAATTAACTAGGGTTGGATTTTTAAGTAAACGACCTCGGAAGTGGGATTTGAAGGTTCCAGTAGGTTCATATGATGATTTCAAACTTGGACGTATGCTCGGTTTGGGCTTTGGATAACCCGGGAGCGTTTTGGCGCCTATTGTGGAAGTTAGCATTTTAGAAGAAATTTTATAAGTTTGGCTTGAAGTGCATTTCAGTGTTATCGATGTCCGTTTGGGATTTCGAGTCTGTGAATATCTCCATATGGTAATTTTGGAGTTGGGAGCACGATCATAAGTGAATTAGGAGGTCCGTAGGTCATTTTGGAGCCATTCAGCTGAAGATAGAAATTTGAAGGTTTTTAAGAAGTTTGACCAGAAGTGGACTTTTTAATATCAGGGTCGGAATCTGATTCCAAAAATTGGAGTAGGTCCGTGATGTCAAATATGACTTACGTGCAAAATTTGAAGTCAATCGGACATGATTTGATAGGTTTAAACATCAAAAATAGAAGTTTGAAATTCTAAAGTTCATAAAGCTTAGATTGGAGGTCGATTCGTGGTTTTAGCATTGTTTGATGTGATTTGAGGCCTCGAGCAAGTCCATAATGTATTTTGGGACTAGTTGGCATGATTGGTTGGGGTCCCGGGGGGCCTCGGATGGATTCCGGGTGATTAACGGATCGAAATTTGAAATTTTCGATAGCTAAAGGGGTCTGGTTGCTGGTATAACCGCTTCCACGGAGGGTTCACAGCAGAAGCGGCTCCGCAGAAGCGAGGAATTTAACCGCAGATACGTTTTTGGGCTGTCAGTGAAAGGACTGCAGATGCGGTCATTTTTTCGCAGATACGGGACCGCACCTGCAGTGAAGAAGGCGCAGAAGTGGAAAAGGGTGGCCTAGTGAGGAACCGTAGAAGCGGTATTTGAACCGCACCTGCGAAACCGCAGAAGCGGTCATAGGACCGCAGGTGCGGAAAGAGATGGAGGCAGAGGATTGTTTTAAAGTCGGGATTTGGCCATTTTTCTCTCAATTTCTCTTAGCATGGACGATTTTGGAGAGCTTCAAGTGGGGATTTTCATCATCAACGATAAGGTAACTAATCCCATCCATCTTGAGTTAAATACATTGATTATGTATGGATTTTAGCATGTAAATTGGTAAAAATTTGGGGTTTTGGTGGAAAGACCTAGAAATTTATATTCTTGGAATTTGACTATGATTTTGGGTATGGAATTAAGAGAAAATTAAATATTTGAGTTTGTGAGGCTATGGGTAAACTTATTCTTTGAAAATTTTGGAAATCCAGGCACGTGGGCCCGAGGGAGTTTTTGACCACTTTCTGATCGGGGTTAGGAATTGTTATAAATTGGATTAATATGAGTAGTTTATCGTATACTAATGGATTTGTATAACTATTAGCTAGTTTTGGAGCGTTGTGCATCAATTTGAGTTTCAGAAGGGCGTGGAAGGCCGGTTATGGATATTCGGAGCGAGGTGAGACTCCTTTCTAACCTTATAAGAGGGAATTGTCACCATAGGTAAATTAATTGGATATGTGCTCCTATTTGTGGGGGCTACGTACGCACGAAGTGACTAGAGTCCGTGCGTGGCTACTATTATGCTATTGTCCGGGTAGTCTAGGACCCAAAAGCATGCTATACTTGGATTATTTGTAAACTTACTGACATTTGATTTGCTTAAATCACATCGAATGAGTATATGAATTTCTAAAAAGATTAAACTTCATTTTCTTGAATTATTAAAAGAGAATTGGATTTCCTTTGGATAATTGTTCCCTAATGAATTCTTGATTGACTGATTGTTGTGTTTATTTATATTTGAACGCGCCGCAAGTATGATTCACGAGCGGGGTAATAGATGCATCTATGGTTCGCACCGTTCGACCCTAGGCAGTGCTGTGACGACCCGACCGGTCGTCTTAAGAATTAATGCCCCAATCCCCTATTAACTACCTTCCCCAAGTCTATTTATGCTAATTTGAATTGTCGGGATGTTCGATTTTGAGTTTCAAAGAGTTTTGGGACACTTAGTCCCTAAATGAGAGTTTAAGTGTTGGAAAGTTATACGTAGTTAGAACAGTGTGAAGACGGCCTTGGAATGGAAATTTTATGGTTCCGTTAGCTCTGTTAGGCGATTTCAGCATTGGGAGCGTGTTCGAAATGTGTTTTAGAGGTCCGTAGCTGATTTAGGCTTGAAATGCCGAAGTTTGAGTTTTTTAAGTTTCCGGTCCGATAGTGAGATTTTGATTCGAGGGTCGGAATGGAATTCCGGAAGTGGCAATAGCTCCCTCATGTCATTTGGGATGTGTGTGTAAAAATTCAGGCCATTCGGACGAGGTTTGGTTAGGTTTTGGATCGAAAACATGTTTTGATAGAATTTAAAGTTCTTAGGCTCAAATCCTTGATTTAACCTAGTCTTCGACGTTGTTTTACGTGGTTTGAAGGTTGGTATAAGATTGAATGAGGTATTAGGTGTTATAGGTGATTTTGGTTAAGGTCCCGGGGGCCTCGGGATGAATTCGGATGGTTGACGGAAGGTTTTGGAATTGAAGGGCTGCTGAAGTTTTTCTGGTACCTGTCATAACCGCACCTGCGATTTGGGTTCCGCAGGTGCGGAGTCGCAGAAGCGGCCTGGCCATCGTAGGAGCGGAATTAGGTGCCCTCTCAGCTTTCCGCAGGTGCAGAAGTTTTACCGCAGATGCGGTTTCGCACCTGCGAGATCATCACCGCAGATGCGGCCCCTGGGCTGTTTGTTTGAAACCGTAGAAGCGGTATATATCCCGCAAAAGCGGAACCGCAGGTGTGGTATGAGACCGCAAGAGCGAAATCTGGCAACTTAAGGGAAAATTCGCAGAAGCGGCACATGGTCCATAAAAGCGGGACCACGGGTGCGGTCCCTTGACCGCAGAAGCGGAAACCACTGGTGTGAAATATGAAATTCGAGGGTTTAGTTTCAAAAGTTGGAAAATCAAATTGGAGCTCAGGAGAGGGCGATTTTGAGAGGGTTTTGAAGAGGAGATCATTGGGTAACGTTTCTTTAACCATTTCTAGTTATATTCCATCAATCTTTAGTTAATTTCAACATTTAATTTCGAAATTTTGGCAGAAATTGGGGGAAAAGTTCTTAGACCTTTAATTGAGGATTTGAGAGGCCATTTGGACTCCGATTTCAGTGTTCTTGTTATGTATAGACTCGTGAGAGTACGAGGGTTCTAAAAATGTTAATTTTATCCGATTCCAAGACGTTGGCCTGAGGAGCATTTTGGTCATTTTACCTAATTTCGCGCCTTAGCTTTAAATTAAATAGTATAATCAGTGGCTTGAGATGTTATTTACTATATGTAATTGAATTGAATAGATTTGGGCCATTTGGAGTCGGATACTCGTGGCAAAGGCATGGTTTCTAGTTGATTTTTGTGCCGGTTCGAGGTAAGTGGCTTGTCTAACCTTGTGTGAGGGACTTTTTCCCCTTAGGACATGATATTTGATATTTGGATGCCTCGTATGTGAGGTGACAAGCGCGTACTTGAGCTAATTATTGAAAAATCCGTTCTTACTTGAAGTATTTCAATTGAGTTTTCTTGCTTATCTGTTTATCCTAATTGTAAGCTATTCCTGTGTTAGTTAGAGAAGCATGTTTAGTTGACTTACTTGCCTATTTGCTTAAACTATCTTGTTGTACTCCGTAAAGCATATTAGGCTAGAATTTACTATTACTTGTTCCGAGTTTAGTATTTTTCTTGTTTGTTTGAGTTGATATTGTATGTTTTAAATTTGGGACTATGGGACGGCATCCCGGGAGATCCCTTGTACGTGATATGTTCTAGACTGAGAGTGCGGGATACCAAGGATCCCCGAATTGCTATTGAGGATTCCAATCTATCCTCGTGATACCAAGAGATCCCCGAATTCCTATTGAGGATACCAAGATATCCTCGGGATACCAAGAGATCCCTCGGTTATACGGTGAGGATACCAAGAGATCCTTGGGATACCAAGAGATCCTCGGTTATCATTCTTGTTGTAAGCAGCATTTCCTTGTATTGCCTTGTTTCTGCTTTCTATTACTGTATTCCTTATTTATCCTGTCTAGATCCTCGTTGTAGACTTTATCTATACTGTTTTTCTTATCTTATCATTTATATTGTTTTATCTCAGTAGGGCCCCGACCTTCCTCGTCACTACCCAACCGAGGTTAGGCTTGGCACTTACTGAGTACCGTTGTGGTATACTCATGCCCTTTCTGCACATGTTTTTTTATGTGCAGATCCATATAGCTCTGCCCAGGTGTATCATCCTCGAGGCGGAGAGATCTAGCAAAGATTTCGAGGTACATCTGCCGTATCTGCAGACCTGGAGTCTCTTTCTTATTCTTGCTTTAGCAGTTAGCTTTTCCTTTTCGTACTGTTCGTTTTAGACATTCTGGAGTTAGAGATATGTATTTACTTTCCGTTAGCCTGTGTTCCCGTGAGTTTCCGAGTTTTAGGTTGATATTGTAGACTTCCGCATTATTGAGTTGTATATGCCGAGCATCATTTATATACAGTTTTCTTTTAGCTATTCAGTTTTAATTAATTATTCTGCAAGCTATGTTGTTTTCTACATTGTTAGGCTTAGCTAGTTATAGGGACTAGGTGCCATCACGACATGTTCACGAAGGGCAAACTGGGGTTATGACAAGTTGGTATCAGAGCTCTAGGTTCATAGGAGTCATGAAACACAGGCCGGTTTATTAGAGTCTCGTTGATCGGTACGGAGACATCTGTACTTATCTATGAGAGACTATGTAACTGTTAGGAAAAAAATTTCACTTCATTTGATTTCCTTGTCGTGCGACATCTTGACATCACCAATTCTAAACTTCTATCCTCTAATCTCTCACAGATGGTGAGGACACGTGCTACTCGAGATGACCAGGCACCCGCGCCCCCTACTGCAGCCATCAGAGGTCGAGGTCAGGGTAGAGGTAGAGGACGTGCACGTGGTGCAGCCAGAGCACCTGTGCGAGCTGCCGACAAGGCACCACCAGCAGATCCAGCTGGAGCCCAGGCACCTGGCACGCCTAATACTGCCACTACTACTCCAGCTCTTCAGGAGACTTTGGCTCAGTTCATGAGTATATACACCACCTTGGCTCAGGCTGGGTTGCTTCCCCTTGTTGCAGCCATATCTCAGGCCGGGGGAGGAGCACAGACTCCCGCCGTCCGCACTCCTGAGCAGCGAGTGCATGTTGAGCAGGTTCCCTAGATTATTCTCGCACTGCCTGCAATGCCCATTCAGCCCGAGGACAGGGCAGCGGCTTCTGAGGCTGAGCAGCTACGGCTTGAGAGGTTCAAGAAGTACAAGCCTCCTATATTCAGTGGATTAGCATCAGAAGATGCTTTGGGATTTCTAGAGGAGTGTCACCGTATTCTTCGCACTATGGGCATAGTAGAGTCCAGCAGGGTTTCCTTCACTGCCTTCCAGTTTCAGAGAGCCGCCTATGATTGGTGGCGCACTTATGAGATAGACAGTCCAGCTGAGGCTGCCTCATTGACCTGGACCCAGTTCTTAGATATGTTCATAAGAGAGTTTGTCCCTCAGAGTCTCAGGGATGCATGGCGCGCAGAGTTTGAGCATTTGTGCCAGGGTACTATGATCGTTTCGGAGTATGCTATCCGCTATACAAGGTTGGCCAGGCATGCACCGGCCTTGGTTGCTGCAATCCGTGAGACAGTTCGCAGGTTCATTAAGGGTCTTACCCCACCCATCATATCTAGCATGGCTCGAGATTTTGAGATAGACATCCCTTATTAGCAATTAGTGAGCATTGCTAGGAGGATCGAGGGTATGCTTGCTAGGGAGCGAGTGGAGAGGGAGGCCAAGAGGTCTCGAGATTCGAGTCACTACTCTGGTACCCGTACCCAAGTAGTAGGTCATCATGGTAGATGTTATGTGGGTCGCCCCATTCATTCAGCTCTTCCAGCAGCCAGCAGTGCTCCAGCTCCGCCTATACCTCAGGAGCCTTACTATGCACCTCCAGTTTCTAGCGCGCCTCTTACGCGGGGTGCTTTCATATGTCAGTGGAGCAGATCTAGCCCGAGCCAGTCACAGCAACCGCGCCCTCTCAGAGCTTGTTTTGAGGGTGGTGACACCCGCCATGTGGTGAGGGATTGCCCCAGACTTGGGAGAAGTGCACCCCCACAGACTTCTCAGCCACAGCATGCTCAGAATAGTTCTCGGGCCATGATCACAGCTCCAGCTGCCACCCCATCTACCCAGCCGGCTAGGGGCAGAGGTCGGGGAGATAGAGGCCACCCTCGAGAGAGGGTCCGGGCCAGATATTATGCTATTCCTGCTCGTACCGAGGCTATTGCCTTTGACTCTGTCATTATAGTTATTATACTGGTATGTCACAGAGAGACATCGGTTCTATTCGATCCAAGTTCTACTTACTCTTATGTGTTTTCTTACTTTGCTCCGCATTTGGGTGTACCTCGGGATTCTTTGAGTGCCCCTGTTTATATTTCTACTCCTATGGGGGATTCTCTTATTATGGACCGCATTTATTGGTCATGTCTGATTACTATTCATGGTTTTGAGACCAGAGCACATTTATTGTTACTCGGTATGGTTGACTTTGATATTATCTTGGGCATGGACTAGTTGCCACCCATTTTTCTATTCTTAATTGTCACGCCAAGACCGTGACACTGGCAATGATAGGTATTCCATGTGTTGAGTGGAGTGGTACTTTAGATCACACTTCCAGTAGAGTTATCTCTTTCCTTAAAGCTCAGCATATAGTTGAGAAGGGGTGTGCCGCGTATTTAGCCTTTGTGAGAGATGTCAGTGTTGATACCCCTTCTGTTGATTCAGTCCCAGTGGTATGGGATTATCCCGATGTGTTTCCAGCTGATCTTCCGGGCATGCCGCCCGAGAGAGACATTGATTTTGGCATTGATCTGTTGACGGGCACTCAGCCTATTTCCATCCATCTATACCGTATGGATCCTCCTGAGTTGAAGGAGTTGAAGTATTAGTTGCAGAAATTGCTTGATAAGGGTTTTATTCGCCCCAGTGTTTCACCGTGGGGTGCTCCCGTCTTGTTTGTGAAGAAAAAGGATGGTTCCATGCATATGTGTATTGATTATCGCCAGTTGAACAAGGTTATAGTGAAGAACCATTATCATTTGCCTCGTATTGAGGATCTGTTTGACCAGCTTCAGGGCGCACAGGTGTTTTCTAAGATTGACTTGCACTTAGGCTATCATCAGTTGAAAATTCGGCAGTCAGATATCCCGAAGACTGCCTTCAGGACTCGATATGGCCATTATGAGTTCCTTGTTATGTCATTTGGGCTGACCAATGCCCCAGTAGCTTTCATGCATTTGATGCACAGAGTGTTCAGGCCATATCTCGGCTCGTTCGTCATTGTTTTCATAGATGATATTCTTATATACTCCCAGAGTCGGGAAGATCATGAGCAGCACCTGAGGACAGTGCTTTAGACCCAGAGAGAGAATAAGTTATATGCAAAGTTCTCGAAATGTGAGTTTTGGTTGAGTTCTGTGGCATTCTTAGGCCATGTGGTATCGAGTGAGTGCATTCGAGTGGATCCGAGGAAGATAGAGTTTGTGTAGAGTTGGCCTAGGCCCTCCTCAGCTACAGAGATTCGTAGTTTCCTTGGCTTGGCAGGCTACTACCGTTGTTTTGTGGAGGGATTTTCATCGATTGCGGCCCCTATGACTAGATTGAACCAGAAGGGTGCCCCATTTCAGTGGACAGAGGAGTGTGAGGCGAGCTTTCAAAAGCTCAAGACAGCTTTGACTACAGCCCCGATTTTGATGTTGCCTACCGGTTCGTGGTCTTATACTGTCTATTGTGATGCCTCGAGAGTTGGCCTCGGAGCGGTGTTGATGCAGGATGGTAGGGTGATTGCCTACGCATCCAGACAGTTGAATGTCCACGACCTTGAGCTAGCTGCTATTGTTCATGCCTTGAAGATCTAGCGTCATTATTTGTACGGTGTGCCTTG
>MU688384.1:25126-63646 GCA_026770625.1 Nicotiana glauca | reverse complement strand
ATGAACCCTAATAGCCGCCACCATTCCCCCACTACCTGTTGGTGGCGACGCCATCTCATTTCAGCCCCAAGTTAAGACCACCTAACCACAACAACCTCATCACCCCTAAACCACCACTAAATACCCTCGAATCATCTTAGGTTTGCTCAAATGCCAGATCAAATAAAGAAAATCGGATTTGGTCAGGTTTCTTGAGAATTCGAGTGCAGAACACGTGGTTAAAGTCTATCTCGGCCCAAAGAATTGAAAGATTCAAGGATGAATCCAACTTGATTTTCTGCTGGTCCGATTCTAAGTATTTTCATTTCATTTTTCTGCATTTTACTTATTTTTGTTTCATTTCTTTTCTTTGTTTTGGTCCTCTTCTGCACCTTTCTTCTGGAACTTTGTTGTTTGTGTTTAATTAGTAGATACTATTTGGTTTAGCTGCATCTAGGGCATCATTTTGGCAATCACGGTCATATTATTTAGAGAATATAGGATAGTTGCAGCTCGTTGTATTTGTTTGAAAGTTAAAAATCAGTCGTTCAGGTTGCCCAACAATTTTGAAATTATTAGAACAATCTAGTCGTTTGGTGATTAATAGTTTCAAAGTTTGAACTTCAAAAGAGTCAGTCCTTGTTTGTTTCACGTCAATTTCAGTTTTGAATTATTTGTGTGAGAAATATTTTTGACGGTGTAGTGGTATAACTTCTAGGATCAGAATTTGATACCCTATGTTTTGGTCACTATTTGAGTCCTGATTTAGAGAATTGATTGGCATATTTTTAATATTCAGAGTTTAAGATTAAACAAACATAGGATTTAAGGGGAACTTTAATTTGACAATATGACTAAGTGGCTGGCAGCATAAGTTGTTAGGGCACGCCTGCATTAAATAGCAGGCTGCCCATACCAACTGAATAGAATAATGGGAAATGAGAGTTAATGGGGAACTGACAGTCTTGGTAGGTTTAAAAAATTCAGAGAATATAATGGGGGAAAAGGTTTCTTAATTGGAAGTGGAAATGGAAGGCCTTTAAGTGCTCTTAGAAGCTGGAAATTGGGGGATGGAAGTCTTTAAATAGGGGGATACACATAGAGTTTAAAAAGAAAAAAACCTTCAGACAGAGACAGACTTCAGATAGATTAGAACACCTAAGGGGACTTTTCAGAGAAAGAAGAAGAGAAAACTTAAGAGTGATATACAGACAGCTTCCTTCTTTCACTTTGAACTTCAGTGTTGTCTTGGTAATTTTGGGATTCAGTGTGTGTGTTTGAAGTAGTTTGAAGTTGTTCTTCTTTGAAAACTGAGCTAAGTTTTGGTTGGGAGGACACTATTCCATTGGTTTTAAATCAATTGTTGGTTCATTCATCAAAACTGGGTCTCATTGTTGTTGATTCTTGTCTTTGTTACTGTTATCACTGACCTGCTGCTGCTAATCTGTCATTCTTTTCATTTCCTTGATTTCCAGGTATCTCTCCAGCCTATGATCACTGACTGATTATTGAGCATGTAATTCGAATGAAGTTTGGCTGAAATAAAGTGGCATTAAAATCTGATATCCCTTGATTTTCTTACTACCTTAATGCCTAGTAGTTATGCTGTCAAGTTAAATGTTAGTTAGGTCATTTTATCACTTGTGTACTTTGGATACATGTATAAGAGCGAAATGTGGAAGTAAGTGTATGTTTGTAGGGATAAATGAATTGTAAACTCTAGCAAGTTAATTCTATTTTCATGAATTTGAACATGTTCTGGATGAAGGATCTGTTAAGGTTTTTGTAATAAGAATTAATTTAAGGTTTTGGGTCATGGATTTTGGCTCACTGTGATATTAAAGATTGAATGTTTAGCTCATATATGCATGCCTGAGGGGTTGGTAATTGTAAATGGTGTTGGGATTTGGTTGTCGAGTAGTTCTTTTAGTTTTGGTAGTATGTTAATCGTGTTAAGGTGATCATGTGCTCATGTATTTGGTTTAGTTGAATATATTCCTGCATTTCGTGGGCATAGTAATTGTGATTAAAGGAAAAGGGTCTAGAGTATTTTAACAATAGGAACAAGTTTAGTCCATCTTGGTATTGACTGTGAGTATGCTTAATTTAAATTGGTTGGTTTCATTCAGAAGATTCAGTTAATGAGATGAAAATCAGCAACATCAATTTATTTTTTTGTTTGATTATGAGCGTTTATAAGTGAAATTCATAGGTTATAATTCAGAACGTTCAACTGATGGTTTAAGATTGGGAAAACAAAAATTCTGTTTCATTTTCTATGTGGTTTCTAATTGAGTTTTAAGTAGTAATTATGCATGAAGAATTGGTTCCAACTTTGGGCGTGACTATGGGCCTCACGCAGGCCTGGCAACACAACGTATTGGGATTTGAAGGCTCTTTTCCAGGAGTTAGTTCGTTGTTGTTCCAAATCATCTTCTTTTGGGAGCCTTTAGCTAGTACATGCCTCATGTGGACTGGGCTCTTTTTGGGGCCCAGGATTGAAATGGTAGTTGGTCTGCTGTTAATTAAATAGTAGGGTTTCGGATTCAAGCCTAAGTTTCAACTATAACTTCCGAAACCAACATTCAATCAAAAACCCGACCAAACGATGTCCGAATGACCTAAAAATTTGCAGATATATCCAAAACCACCTAACAAAGCTACTGCAACTCTCGGAATTCCATTCCGACTCCCGGATAAAAATCTCACATATCAACCGGATTCCGTCAAAATTTCAACTTTGCCAATTCAAGCCTATTTCTACACCGGACCTCCAAATTCAATTCCGATCGCACTTCCAAGTCACAAATCACCTCCCGAAACTTACCGAACCACCGAAATTCACATCCGAGCCCTCTAACCATATAGTCAACTTCCGGTTGACTTTTCTAAAACAAACTCCCTTCTAAGAGGCTATATGCCTTATTTTCAACCAGAACCGATTCAATTACACCCGATAGACTCTAATATTGATATAGAATCATGAAGCAACACAATAAAAGGGAAAACGGGCGGTAAATCATGTGACGACGGGCCGGGTCATCACAGTTATGCTATTCACGCATTTTTAAAGCTACTTTCTCGATTGGTTCTACAAGATTACAATATACTACAACAATTCACTTTTTGTTCTTACAATATTTTCATTGCAACAGTATATATAAATATATGTTGGTTTTCTTTTTTTCTTGCTCTGTTTTGGTACTTACCCATTCTCTCTTTGTCACGGTATTTTTTCTTTTCTTCAGTTTTGTGAGCACGTGATTTTTGCCTCACATGAATTACTCCCACAAAATCAAAACAAAAATATTTTTTTTATTGTGTGCAAATTTTGTGATTTTTTTTCTCTCGTGATATTTTTAGTAATTGTTAGCACTTGTGTGTGCGTGTTTGTTATTTAAATTAATAGAAAAATACATTGCAATCGTGTCTATAATTTAAAATCCACATTTTTGAATTAATCAATAATTAATTTTTTACAAAAAGAATGAAAATCATAAAAATGTATTTTTACATTTTTCAGTATTTAATGTCGAATTGTGTGATTATTTTATTTTTAGTATTTAATTACTTGTAATAAATACTGTTTAAAGTGGACTAGTCTTTTTAAGTCAATTTGGTTTTGATTAATTTAAGTTAGAATTTTAGGTTTATTTTTGAAAATAATTTAGGAACAAAAGAAAAGAATTAATTAAAAAGAGAATAGAGATCGAAGTTTGACCAGTTTTATATCTCAGGCCCAAACCAAACACACCCAAACCCACTCCTGATCAGGCCCAAAACCGTCCCCAATCCAGCTCGTCTCTAGACCCAACCAAACGACGCCATTTCAGGCGTCTCAATCCAAGCCGTTGAATCCATTTGATCGAACGATCAAAATCCTTCGTCATAACCCAGACCCGCCCCCGACCCATTTGTCCAGACCGACCCAGTCCCCCACTAAGACCAAACGACCCCATTTTAACTTAGTGAAATGATCCAAACCGTTGATCTCATCAGATCCAACGGTTTGGATTAATTTCTCACCCCGGTATATATTGATTCCCCCTGACGCAGCCCCCCCAGACCCCACCCCCCTATCTCGTCGCTAACAAACTCAGAGACCAGCCCATCTCTCTCCGCCTCCCACCACACTACTCCGCCCATCAAAATTACACCATCTCTTCCCCTCAACCTCCCAATTCTGAAACCCTAAACCATCTCCTTCGAATCCCAGCCCACCTCCTCGAATAATCAAAACCCTAAAAGCCTTCTACCAAAATCAAAACCCTATTTTCATGAATTTGAACATGTTCTGGATGAAGGATCTGTTAAGGTTTTTGTAATAAGAATTAATTTAAGGTTTTGGGTCATGGATTTTGGCTCACTGTGACATTAAATATTGAATGTTTAGCTCATATATGCATGCCTGAGGGGTTTGGTAATTGTAAATTATGTTGGGATTTGAAGGCTCTCTTCCAGGAGTTAGTTAATTGTTGTTCCAAATCATCTTCTTTTGGGAGTCTTTAGCTAGTACATGCCTCGTGTGGACTGGGCTCTTTTTGGGGCCCAGGATTGAAATGGTAGTTGGTCCGCTGTTAATTAAATAGTAGGGTTTGAGCTTTTCGAGTTAAGTAGCATGCTCGAAGTAAGGATTTCTTCAATAATGGAGACCGTCCTTGTTCGAGTTTGGACTTGAGATCGGGGTTCCAATTTCCTAGAATACCTCGTGTTAGTTACTAGTTAAACAGTAGTTCATCTTTAGGATGCCCTTTTAAAATAAACTGAGGTGCGCCGCGCCAAACAAAACTAGAAAAATTGTGTGGCCCTCTTAATCATATCTTAAAAATGCTTAGAATTCAAGGTGTGCCATTTAGCTAATTTCATGTCCATCACAAAGTTAACAATGCGTTAGTAGCTTTTAGGAGCATTATTTAATAATTTTACCTTCTTAAGCTCGGGTCTGCATTTCATGTAACCCAAATTAAATCCCAAAACGTTGAATAAAATGTGTTTAGGATCGCGGATGCATTTCATGTGACGCTATCCAAAGACATATTTTAAACGACGTTCACCTTTCTTTAAGAATAAATAAAAGAGGCTAAAAATTGAAATTTGCACATAGTATCATAATGCATTAAAATCAGATAATTAAGCCGAATATAACAGTTGAGCGACCGTGCTAGAATCACGGAACTTGGGAATGCCTAACACCTTCTCCCGGGTTAACAGAATTCCTTACTCAGATTTCTGGTTCGCAACTATTACACAGAGTTATTCTTTTCCTCGATTCGGGATTTCAAACCGGTGACTTGGGACACCATAAATCTCCCAAGTGGCGACTCTGATTCTTTAATTAAATAAATCCCGTTTCGATTGTCACTTCAAGTTGGAAATAACTCCTTTATTATATCCTTTTACGGGGGTGTAAAAAAAAGGAGGTGACACAGCTCTGGCGACTCTGCTGGGGACATGAATCCAGAACTTTTGGTTCAGGGTTCAAGAATTCAAGCTTAGAATAATTATTGTATTTGGCTGTGTTTATTATCTGATAATCTTACATGTTGGGCTTAATGTGCGAAATGATGCTTTTACCGCTTTGATATTATTTGAACTGTACATATAAACTGTTACGAAACCCTTCTCTTCTCATCTTCGGGGATGTGGTCGATGGTCGAGACTCCCTATTCTGTTAGTGTCACACCTTGAAATAAGAAAGAGGTCGGACAAGTTACTAAGCCGGATGGCCTTTTGGTTCCCGGTATGTAGCCCCCTCCTCGACTCAAGTTGTCCGCTTGGGTACACAGTCTATAACATATACCCAGGTTTTGAACCTAGAACTACTCAGCCTCATGTCGGATCCCTAGTAGGAACGCTTATCTGCATCATGTGAATTTTGACTTAGGGGACTCAACATAGGGGTTGGGTCCGTCTAGGACAGGTGTACTCGGAATAATAGACCATCCTGATGCATCTTACTTGTGCACTTATTTGTTGTGGATTCGCATGCTGACCGGCTACTTAAAGGAAATAGTGGTGTGAGGGTTAAAGAGAGATAATTACCTGTTTGGGAAAAATCAATGTCCAAATAGCGTCGAAACTCTGCCGAATTTTTGAGAAAAATAGAAAAAGACAAAAAAGGAAAAAAAGTGTCTTGTTTTCAAAAAATAGTTTGTTTTATTTGCCAGTTGAAAATGAAAGAAAAAAAAGAGTCTTATTGTCAAAATGGTTAGTTTTATTTACCAATGAAAAAAAAGTCTTGTTCTCAAATATAGTTTGTTTTATTTGGCAGAACTACGTAAGTTTGATTCTCACCGGATGTGGGATACGTAATCAACCCCTATCGGGCTTAAGTACTTTCTTTGAAAATTGGAAAATATAATTAGGGGTACATAAAAGTCATTAGTTTTGACACAAGTAAAGGTGATACCATTCTTGTCTAAAATAGCCAAACATTCCCGAAGTGGCGCCGGAATGCCGTTTAATCAAGAACAGCCGCCTACAATCATTTCTCAAAATTTTTGACCGATCAGCAAACACAGCCTTTAAATCTACTTCATTGAAGTGCTAAAAGGCCGTATTGGCAAAGCCGGACATATTTATAAATTTTTGAAATAGTGCTAAATCTTTTGAGTCAAAAGAAGTCTTGATTATCTTTTAACCAAAGTCACCCTAATAAATGTGCAAAATGAGCATGAACTGAGAATTGCCAATAGCAGTCATGAACCAGATCCCTCTGGAGTTACATATGTGGTGGAATGATCTGGGCAAATCAGGGCAAGATAAGGTTAATCTACACTTGGGAGGTCTCACTAGTTTATTAAAAATTAATCCTAGGGGAGATATCGTAAAGGCGTTGGTGACATTCTGGAACCCGACCTACAACGTATTTTGTTTCTCAGATTTTGAGCTCACCCCAACCTTGGAAGAAATAACTGGATATATTGGGGGTCCCAAATTTCCTCTGAGGCACCAGTACCTAGTTGCTCCGAGAGCGGTTTTCGTGCACATTTCTTAGACTCACTGAAGATAAGCAAGAAAATCCATAACACAGACTTGGCAGCTGGTTTCTGCAATCCATAATTCATATACCAGAGATATGGCGACATCGGGGGGTTTAACAACCCAACAAACAAAATCTGTAGCAAAGGAAACTTTTACAAATGGGAAGAGCATAAATGTCTTGCTTTCATGGTGGTTTTCTTGGGGCTTCTGGTATTCCCTAGGAAGGACGAAAATATTGACATAAAAATAGCCGGGGTTGTCAGCACCTTGCTTACCCAGTCCAAAAGCACCCTAGCACCTATGATAGTAGCTGAAATCTTTGCTCTCACGGCCTGGAAAGCCGAAAGAGACTTTTTTGAGGGGTGTAACTTATTGTTGAAAATGTGGATGATTGAACACCTGTGTCGTCGCCCGCAATTCATGAGTTATGGGTCAACAAAGAAAACTTGCATAAAGGAATTCTATACAATAATTGATGGGATCAGTTTACCGGAAGGGGTCACCGGATGGATATCACGCCTCCGTTCCATCATCGCTAGCCAAATAGAATGGACATTAGGATGGTAGCCTGTAGATGAGATTATACATATGCCAACTACCGGGTTTCACTTCGTCTTGATGGGACTCAGAAGCATCCAACCCTATGCACCGTATCGGGTTTTGAGACAACTTGGGAGATGCCAAATAGTGCTGAAAGATAAAGATCTCAGTACCCAAGTAGTCGAGATTTGTCCTGATGGCCAGTTTCCTAAAACATTAGTCCGCCAGATTTGGAGCGAGTGTCAATACTTAGCGGCAAACACCATGGCACGGGATCGATCCAACGGAGAAGTTTCAGCAAGGTACTATGCTTGGTTCCGAAGGGAAACTACGTACGGGAGGTCAGCTAAAAGGCTTCACCTTCAAGATTTTGTCAAATCATCACAGGAATAATGGGACTAGTTGGCCAAGGAGCGCGAATACAGGGCCACAATAGGCCAACTGGAAAAGCAAGCAAGGATCTGCAGTTTGAAAAGGATGTTTAAGCCGCTGCGGATAAGGGGGGAAAGAAGAAGCTGATCCAAGAAAATGAGGTCCTTAAAGCTCGTATCCGAAAAATGAGAATAGCTGTCAGAAAACCAGAAAGAAGTCTGGCTGACCAAAAACTCATAAATGCATTGAAAGGGAAAGTCCGTGAATGCCAGGAGAACTTGGAGAGATCTGAAGCTAGCTTGGAAAGGATTCGGGCCAGATGGGCAAAGGGCGCGAAAGAGCGAGCACTTTATATGCAGCAGATGAAGAGAGATTATGAGGGAAACATCACTATCCTAAGAGGAACAATATCAACTCTCGAAGATAGGGTATTCAGGCAAGCTAGAGATTACAGAGCAGATAGGAAACGTTGTTACAGCCTGATGGCACGGATGGAGGAACAAATGCATAAGTTTCAAGACCAACTCTTTCATAATTCTCAAGTGCTAGAAACCCGGGATCAACACATTGGGCGGCTGTTGCGGGAAAAGAACAGGATTAGAGAATAGATCGCAAACATCGCACATTACATTATTGCAAAATGCCGAGCGTGCGAGAACATGATCCGTACCACCTTTTTTGCGGCAGTGATGACATTCGTCTGGCAAATAATGAGTGATCTGGATAGGCTCCAAAGAGATCTCGCACAAAGACCGCGACAAGGCCGAATGATGCCTCGCGAGCTCCAGGAAATTTTAAGGCATTAATGTATTCATAGCTTTGTTTTGAGCCTGTATTTTCATCATTAAAGTTTGTAAGTCTGATTCTCTTCAAGTTTACTTTGTTTGTCCTTTCAAAATTTGTAACTTCTTCCAAGTTTTATAAGAGCAGTCGTTTTTTAAAATATTTGGCTACGTATTTTTCATCGGCCAAAACTACGCACGGTCTGATTCATGCGGGGACATGATACGTAGGTAATCCACATACGATTCGACCACCACGATTTTAAAAAAAAGGAAAAATAAATAAAATAAAGGAAAGTTTGAGAGGAGGCATAATTGTGAAAAGCCTGAATGACGCATGCAACTGAAGTGAATACATGGTAGAAATGGTTAACTGCCTAGGTGCATTGCATCCCAAAGTGCGACTGCATATATGGCAAACTCTAAAAACTAAAAAGTTTGTTGCTTCTCCAGAGAATTCAAAAAGTTAGTTTATCTAAAGCGTACTGGCATATTACCATTATCAGACTAGATCGATGGGATCAATACCCGTGATCATGTCCAGCCCTGATCGAGAAGGAAGCGTTGAGATAGAAGAGGTAGACGTGCAAGCGATGAAAGATGAGATGTATAAGTTGAAACAGCAGATGGCTGAGATGTACCAGGCTTGGAAAAGGGGTCATCCACCACCAGCCTATCCCGCTAACCCTACTTTTCTCCCAATACCCGCCCAGTCTCCGGAGCAGATTTTTTTGGATTTATCCCCTAATTTTCAACATCATCAGGGAACCACCTCCCGAACACCACCAATCCCAAAAACAGTTCCATACCCTCCACTAATTACCCCTGTCTTTGTGGCACCCGCACCAGCCCCGCTCCACAGGTCTTCTAGTGAGCCTGTGTTCCAAATGCAGGATAATCAGTATTACCCTCCCGAACCCACCTTCAAAGAACATGAACTGTACCTTTATCATTTTCAACCTGGTATCTCCGCAGAACCCGAAAAGCAAACCAAGAACTCGGAGCAGGAGGAAATGTTTCAAAAAGTAAAAAGCATGGAGTAATCCTTCAGGAATATGCAAGGTTTGGGCGGCCAAGTCAGTGTGGCGTATAAGGTTTTATGTTTGTTCCCAGATGTTCATCTACCATCGGGATTCAAGACGCCTAAGTTTAATCTATATGACGGGAATGGTGATCCAGTGGCACATTTGCGAGGATTTTGCAGCAAAATGAGAGGGGCGGGCATAAAGGATGAGTTACTGATGGCATACTTCAGCCAGAGTTTGAGCGGATCTGCATTAGAATGGTATACGTAGCAGGACCATCGTAGGTGGTACACCTAGGATGATTTGGCACAGACATTCGCCGGCCACTTCTAATACAATCTAAAAATCATTCCAGATCATCTGTCATTGATAAAACTGGAGAAAAAACCCGGAGAGAGTTTCAGGGAATACGGTTTCCGTTGGAGGGAGCAAGCTGCGAGGGTTGACCCTCCGATGAAAGAAGGAGAGATGGTTGATTACTTTTTTCAAGCATTGGAGCTAACTTATTTTGGTCACTTGGTAATGGCAATTGGCAAGTCTTTCAATGAGGTTGTGAAAATGGGCGGCATGATTGAGGAAGGACTTAAGTCCAACAAGATCCTGAGTTACTCAGCGATCAAAGCAACCAATCAAGCTATCTAGAGCGGCACCGGGGGTGTGCTGGGGAAGAAGAAGAAAGAAGACGTTGTAATGATAGAGTCGAGAGCTTGGCCCCGAAGCCCGTCATCTTACTATAACCATCCTCCACCCCTCCCTCAAACTTACCCCCACACTCCACATAGACAACCCCAACACTACTACCCACATCCTAAAGTTCCTTTTTCTGTCTACCACGCCCAAGCATATAGCCAACCTCCGGCTCACAACCAATGGCATGCTCCCGCTCCGCAGAATAGAAACCTTCCTGGCCAAAATTTCCGACCTCATCCGGCATTCATGGGTGACAGGGCACAAAAGAAGAAAACATTCACTCCATTGGTGGAATTATATGCCAGTTTGTTCCACAGGCTCAAACAACTGAATATACTAAGGCCAATACCATCTAAACTACCAAATCCACCTCCAAAAAACCTTGATTACTCGGTCAGTTGTGAGTATTGTTCGGGTTCCCCGGGGCATGATACCGAGAAGTGTTGGCACTTGAAGAGTGCAATACAAGAGCTCATTGACACTAACATAATTGAAGTGCAGGCTCCTGAGGTACCTAACATCAACAGGAATCCCATGCCAGCCCACCCAGAGGCGAACATGATTGAAATTGTGCATAAAAGCGGAGAGCGGAAGAAGCCATCACAGACCGTAATGACAATTCGGTCCAGTGGGACAAAGATAATTAAACAACCCACAGGGGAAAGGCCAGCGCTCGAGTGATTGAAAAGAGCATTGGGCCATCTGCGGTAGTAAGAAAGGGGCCTCCAAGCCAGATCACAACGAGACAAGAGAAAGTAAAGGTGATTGTGCCAGGAGTAGTGAGTAGACCCGTCATAACTGTGGAAGGGGCCCGTGTCGGTCAAGTCATCATCAAGCCGGTAATCCAATTACCGATAATCAGCGGCAAGGCTGTTCCGTGGAACTACGAATGGGTGGTAGTGATGCATAAAGGAAAGGAGGTCAAGGAGGAAGTCTGTGAGGCCCAAGGGTTAACTCGGTCGAGAAGATATTTTGCTCCCGCAGATTTGAGGAAAGCCAAGGATAATTCAGCTTCAGCGAAGAAACCTGTGACCGAAGAGGAAGCGGAAGAGTTTTTAAGAAAGATGAAGATGCAGGACTACTCCATTGTAGAACAGTTAAAGAAGACACCGGCGCAGATTTCCTTCCTTTAATTATTGATCCACTCGGATGAACATTGCCGAGCATTAATGAAAATCTTGAACGAGGCACATGTCCCTGACGAAATCACTGTGAATAACTTGGAGAAGATAGCTAACAAAATCTTCAAAGTGAACAGGGTGCCGTTCTCCGATGACAAATTGCCCGTAGAAGGCACGGAACACAATAGAGCCATTTATCTGGCAGTAAAATGTGAGAGCTCTATGGTCACCCGAGTATTGGTTGACAATGGTTCGAGTGCAAACATCTGTCCTCTCTCAACTCTGACCAAACTGAAAGTAGAGAACGGGAGCATCCACAAGAACAGTATATGCATGCGAGGATTCGACGGCGAGGGTAAAGACTCAGTCGGAGACATAGCGTTGGAGTTGACGATAGGATCAGTGGAGTTCACAATGGAATTTCAAGTACTAGATATAGTTGTCTCATATAATCTGCTATTGGGTCAACCGTGGATCCATACTGCTAAAGCAGTACCGTCGACTCTTCACCAGATGATCAAGTTCGAATGGGATAGGCAGGAGATAGTGGTGCATGGGGAAGACAATTTGTGCGCACACAGCGACACCATTGTGCCATTTATGGAAATGGAAGATGATAAGGGGCCCTGGGTCTATCAAGTTTCAGACACAATGACAGTCCATAAAGTGCAAGAGGGGAAGTGTATCCTTAACCCGAAGGTAACAACTGCATCGGTCATGGTAGCATACGAAATGCTGAAGAATGGGTTCGTATCAGGGAAAGGTGTGGGATCTTCTTTGCAAGGCATCGCACAACTAGTGTGCCTCCCTAAAAATGCGGGAAGTTTTGGTGTAGGATTCCAACCCACAGCCACAGACATAAGAAGAGCCAAGAAGCTGAAACAGAGGGCATGGGTCCTTCCAAAACCGATCCCACGTCTCTCCAGGTCATTTGTCAAGGCGGGTAGCAGAAAATGACCAGCGACGGATATTCCCAAGGATAATGTTATCCCTGATAAGAAGTTGATAGAAAGATTTGAGCAGTTGTTCAGTGAAGTGAGCATGTTAGAACTCGGCGTGGGGCCTAGCCATGCAGAAATACAGTTTGTCGGGCCAAATGCGAAGATTAATAATTGGAAGGCTACTTCTCTCCCTACCCGGAGGGAGCCTTGGTAGTCTGCTTTGATTTTTCTTTAAGTTTGTATGGATTATTTCAGAGTTGTAATCCGAATTTCAGTTTGTTTTTAAGTGTGCAAACCTTGTTATCTTCCATTTTTCAATAAAATGCTATTTCTTCCCCTTTTTCACTCCTGATAAATTTTATATTTTGTTTTCTTCCTTTTCTGTATAGTTCCGTTTACGCCGGTTCTAATGATATGATGCGTATAAGGAATCCTTAACCCAGTCTAAGAAATCAATCTGAGATAATAGTTCAATAGGTTGAGTGGGATTACGATTCAAAATTTGACGAAGATGAGGCTCTTGAGGAGATTAGTAAAGAATTAAGTCATTTTGAGGAAAAACCTAAGCCCAATCTGAACGATACCGAAGCCATCAATTTAGGGGACGCAGGTAACATCAGAGAGACTGAAATAAGCATCCATCTCGAACCCAAAACTCGGAAAGGATTAATCAAAACGCTCATGGAATACAAAGATGTGTTTGCATGGTCGTATGACGACATGCCAGGTTTAAGCACTGATCTAGTAGTTTACAAATTGCCCACTAATCCGACATTCCCTCCTGTCAAGCAAAAATTGCGAAAATTCAAAACTGACATGAGTGTGAAGATTATGGAAGAAATAACCAAGCAGCTGGATGTGAAGGTTATTCGAGTCACTCAATACTCAATATCCTGAATTGTTGGCCAATGCAGTGCCAGTACCGAAGAAGGATGGAAAGATCAGGGTGTGCGTTGATTACCATAATCTAAACAAAGCAAGCCCAAAGGATAACTTCCCATTACCCAATATCCACATCCTGATTGATAATTGTGCGAGGCGTGAAATTGGATCTTTCGTGGATTGCTATGCTGGGTATCATCAGATTCTGATGGATGAAGAAGATGCAGAGAAGACGGCATTCATCACGCCGTGGGGGACTTATTACTACAGAGTAATGCCATTTGGTCTAAAGAACGTTGGGGCAACATATATGCGAGCAATAACCACTGTATTCCATGATATGATTCACAAAGAGATTGAGGTGTACGTGGATGATGTAGTCATCAAGTCAAAGCAGCAGGCCGACCACGTCGGAGATTTGAGGAAGTTCTTTCAAAGGCTTCGCAGGTACGACATTAAACTTAACCCTGCCAAGTGTGCATTTGGAGTTCCGTCTAGAAAGCTGTTGGGATTTATAGTCAGTCGGCGAGGCATTGAGTTGGATCCGTCAAAGATCAAGGCCATCCAAGAATTGCCGCCTCCGAAAAACAAGACCGAAGTGATGAGTCTTTTGGGAAGGTTGAACTACATCAGCAGGTTTATTGCTCAGCTCATAGAAACTTTGTCACACCTCCTTTTTACATACCTACCCCGAAGGATAATGTATAAGGGAGTTTTTCCATTTAAAGTGACATTATTCGAAATGAGATTATTTATTTATCAGAGTCGCCACTTGGGATAGGATTGGCTTTTGGTGTCCCAAGTCACCGGTTTATCTTGAATCCCAAATCGAGGAAATTTTTGACTTTCCAAGTGAAGTCTGCGAACCAGAAATTCTAAGTAAGGAATTCTGTTTACCCGAGGGAAGGTGTTAGGCACCCTCGAATCCCGAGGTTCTAGAACGGTCGATTAAAATGTTATAAATGGCTTAATATCTGATTTTAATACATTTTATCCTATAGTGCAATTTTAAAGATTATTTACCACTTTATTATTATTTTAGTGGGAATTGCAACGCCGTGAAAACACATCTCGAACCACGTCACATCAATGTACCCGTGGTAATTGACATATTTCGACTCCGTTGAGATTTGGATTTGGATCACGTAAATGTGCACCCGAGTTTAAGAAAGTAAATTATTAAAAGGCGCGCCTAAAGATACTAGCACGTTATTATTTTGGGAAGGTCGTGAAATTCGCTAAACGGCCCGTCTCGAAATCTAAGTATTTTAGTATACAATTATGAGGGCCAAGAAAGTTGCGTTATGTTTGGCGAGGCTCATCTCATATTTATTTAAAGGTCTACCCTAAAGTGACTATGATTCTCTATATTATTTGTCTCTAACAAAAATAAAAATCCTCCTTAGTCATTATTGTTCATGAGTTACTTTATTTGGGGTCTATGTACATATGAATTTAAACCTTGGATCATTTTAATCCTGAATGCAGCCCACTGAGGAATCAGTAGCCAAATGATGCAAAAGGGAATCCAAACCCCAGCTTGAACAACGTTCGGCTAGGACAAAGCTTGGGCCATTTGCGATAATGCTGGCCCAACTGGCCAGCAATCAATTCCACTTGCACAAACACTTATGAGATCACTTCAGGCTATTCAAATGTGTTCAATACTGTGTAATCAAGGAAAACGACATGCATCTTTCCATTTAATGAAATGTTGGCATTATAAATCCAATCAAAGACTGAGATCGTTTCACTAATCAGTTAATGGGTGATATTTTTGACAACATGAAGCAGCTTAGCTTTTTTAATTGACTCAAACTAACCTAAGCAAAAACGGATAATCATTATGGTATTTATGCATTAACAATTGAAGGATATGCACATGTTGTTACTGATTTTGCAGGAGGCGACTGACTTATTAAACTGCAATCGATCACAAGGCTTCCTTCAACACAAACATCCAATACAAAACACCAATTTGTGATTCCTCATTTGGTTCTTATTGTTTCAACGGATCCTAATCAACCAAACTTGTTAACAACTGATTATATACTAAACTATGACTAAATATGATATCACCAATCCAAAACACTTTCAACAGTCCACAATACACATTAACAGTCCATGTCAGTTGGCAATAATTTTAATTAAACAAGTCATAATACAATATCCAATAAATTTAAACTAAACAACCACCTCAACTGCATTTAAATCTAGAATAAGACTTCATTTTACTCCAATTTTGAAGTTACATCAGGGAGGTTTCGAAACATGTACCTGGAGTGAAATACAATAAGAAGAAGGTGAGAGACAGCGGCAATAACACAGCAAATCAACAACACCAGCAACGGACAACCAACAGCAACTCAAGAAACCAGTTGAAATTCCCAGCAATACCAAACAGCAACACAAACACCCTAGGCAGAACTAGGATTAAACCAAATTTGGATGCAAAATTTCAATGAAACAGTGTCCAGTTATACACTCAAATATACTGATCCGAAGTTTTTTTTTTTTTTAAATGCTGTCTTAGACTTAAAGCTATCAACACTGACTTTCTCTCTAAAAACTGATTTTGAGGAGTCTAAAAACCAGCCAGTTTCCACTCTTAATTCTCACCTTTTTAGCATTCCAGAAAGCCCCCCTTTTTCAATCTCCCCTCGACTGATCTTTATAGGCTTATTAGAAAGAAAGAATCCCCTCCCCCCTCCTGTTCAAAGACAGGCTACCCAGGTTTAAAAAACAGTCCTCATGGCTGTCATTTCCACTTAGGATTGTCTAGGCATTGGTTTTTTTCTATTTTTAAATCACCTGAAGTTCAAAATGTAGTGCCTATCCTACTGTATAGCAGGTTCCACTACCCATTCCCATGTGCAGTTGCCACTTTTATCATTAAACCCATCCTGCTTTCGGACTTTCTTTTTGACTAAACTACTCAGGTCATATTCCCAAATCAACCTTACTTATCTTATTAGATTACCTTTTAAGGCTTCCTATTGTCAACAAATCATTACTAATCCAATCTCTATAGCCTATCAGAATCGATCTTAGCCAGCAATAATCCATAATCAAACTCATGGCTGATTTACTATTAACAGTGAGCTAACTGATGAGTTGAACATCAGATAGGAAAATCAAATCTTTCAACAAAAGTGAAAGCAAAAATCGAGACACAACCTGGAAGTAGAATCAGCAATGCTTTGACTATCAGTTAAAAATGTTCATATTCATTTTTGAATAGAATCCTAATTTATAACCTGATTAATTAGCATACGATTGATTCACAGTCAATAACCGTATATGAACAAATAAGAATGGGGCTGACTACACCCACTGAATTGGCCACCTCATGAAGTAATCAACGAAGATCGAAGAAATGGATAGGGGAAGAACAAAACTAAGTGAAACAACTAAAAACAGACGAGAAAAATGAAAATAGAAGTACCTAAGATCGGTTCAACAAAAATACAGTTCAAATTCTCCGAATTTCTCCAATTTTGTTCCACTTGGACATTATTCGTGTGTTTTTTCAGCAAAAACATACGAATAAAGTCCAAATAGACCCAATCCATTGATAATATCTCCACTCACCCATTTTGGGATTTTAGGGTTCGTCGCAAATTTGAAATTTGAGGACCTAGGCCAACATTCGAGGGAAACCAGGTGTGGATTTGGGAGGAGGGTGGTCTAGTGGTCAAAGGGTGTGAGTGTGGGATGGTCTAAAGGCGGCGCCGCCACCGGGGATTTCATGGCGGCGGCTAGGGCTCTTAACTAAAGATCGAGATTCGAAATAACTTGGCTAGATTCGAAAGGAGGTGAGTACGGTATGGGAATGGGGAGGTTGTGGGGGTTCGACGGTGTAAAGATGAGGGCGTTTGGGCCACTAGAACCGCCGTGAGGCAATTTTCGGTAGCGGAGGCTGGTGGCGCCGCTTTGGTCTCTGAGAGACGATTGGAACGGAGGGGGATTAGGAATGAGATGGGTTTTAGGGGGTATTGGGGGTTTGATACGTTAAAAATGAGTGAATTAATCTGGGCCATCGGATGATGAGAACCAACGGTCCAGATTAGGTCACTTAAGCCAAACGGGGTCGTTTTGGTTAAGTAGTGGACCGGGTTATGGGGTAAACGAGTCAGGTCGGGTTGGGAACGGGTATAGGGGTGATTTTAGACCGTTGGATCGAGTGGATGAATGGCTGAGATCTGAGACGCCTAAACGACGTCGTTTTGCCCGTCTCTGAGGTTGATCAAATTGGACTGAGTATAGGGGTGTTTTGGGCCTGGATTTCATCAAATTTTGGATAGCCCAGTTCAGTTTTCTCTTTATTTTCGTTCTCTTTATTTCCTAATTAATAAAGCTAAAATTCTAAATTAAATTATAAACTACATAAAAATACTAATTAATTCCTAATAACAATTATTACACACAATTAAATACAAATTTAAAATAAAATCGAACAGACCTTAAATGTTAAAAATACAAAGTACATTATTTTTTGTGATTTTTTTTCATCTTTGTAAAGCAAACTTAATTACTCCTAATAAATCCTAAATACAAATGCAACATATATATATATATTTTGTATTTTTATTAATTTAATAAATAAACACGTACAGACAAATGCAAACAATAAGAGAAAAATAACACAAAAATCACACACAACACAAAACTATTTTATTTTGAATTTTTTAGGAATAATTCTCATATAAGGCAAAAATCACGTGCTCACAGCTACCCCTCTTTGCCCGGAAACACGAAGAGTTTTCGCGCAAAGATCAAGTGAGCGGATACGAACGATTTTTTGCTTGTTTGAGTACTCCGTGTGAAGCGTTTTTTGAAAGATCTGACCGAAGCTTTGCTTCAAAGGGTCTCCTACATATCCCTGGCTAAAAGGGAATCAGGTCAATGTAGTTCGAGAAGTTTCGGTAGCTGGGACTACTGTGAAGCTGTGGTTGCACTGTTATTGCTGTTGTTGTTGCTGCTACTGCTTACTGACCTCCTTATTACACAAAAAGTAAAATCGAAGCTAAGCTAGCTATGCCTATCAACTATGAGTTACAAGATTCCTATCTATAATTCTTTTGCAACTTGATCTTGAGTCTTAGCTAATTTTGTTGTAGACTTCGGTCTGAATCTCGATGCTCGCAAGTTGTAGGTGCTTGTTTCTTTCTGTAACATTGAGTAAAACAGGATTGGCGGAGCTTGTGGCTTCAATCAGATTTCGAGCAATCCGCACCTTTGTTTGCTCCAATATTTCAGCTCATTTCTTTTTGTTCTTTTCTTCTTTTCTTTATTCTGGATTGAGACTCACTCCGTAGGTCATCTCGAACCATGTGCCTCGAGGTCAAACCTGCCCAGACAGCACAATAAACAAACGAATGAAATTTTTCTGCCCCAGTTTTACTAGGAAAATTTCGTGAGTTATTTGCAATAAAATCTGCGGGATCGATGGGGGTGATTGGAAACCCTATGTCTAAAAGGCGCAACTCAGGGATTGGAGCCCTAATGTTGGCAATAGAGAAAGTGCTCAACTCAGGGATTAGAGCCCTAATATTGGCTAAGGGAAACCGCTCAACTCAGGGATTAGAGCCCTAATGTCGGCTAAAGAAAAAACGCTCAACTCAGGGATTGGAGCCCTAATGTTGGCTAAGGAAAATCGCTCAACTCAGGGATTGGAGCCCTAATGTTGGCTAAAGGAAGTCGCTCAACTCAGGGATTGGAGCCCTAATGTCGGCTAAGGTAAATCGCTCAACTCAGGAATTGGATCCCTAATGTTGGATAAAGGAAGTCGCTCAACTCAGAGATTGGAGCCCTAATATTGGCTAAAGAAAACGCTCAACTCAGGGATTGGAGCCCTGATGTCGGCTAAAGGAAAAAGCTCAACTTAGGGATTGGAGCCCTAATGTTGGCTACGAAAGTCTCTCAACTCAGGGATTAGAGACCTAATGTCGGCTAAGGTAAATCGCTCAACTCAGGGATTGGAGCCCTAATGTTGGCTAAGAAAAAACGATCAATTCGGGGATTGGAGCCTTAATATTGGCTAAGGAGAACGCTCAATTCAGGTATTGGATCCCTGATATTGGCTAAGGAAAATGCTCAACTCAGGGATTGGAGCCCTAATGTCGGTTAAAGGAAAAAGTGCTCAACTTAGGGATTGGAGCCCTAATGTTGGCTAGGAAAGTCGCTCAACTCAGGGATTGGAGCCCTAGTATTGGCTAAAGGAGGTCGCTCAACTCAGGGATTGGAGCCCTAATGTTGGCTAAAGGAAGTCGCTCAACTCAGGGATTGGAGCCTTAATGCCGGCTAAGAAAAAATGCTCAATTCAGGGATTGGAGCCCTAATATTGGCTAAGGAAAATGCTCAACTCAGGGATTGGAGCCCTAATGTTAGTTAGGAAAGTTTCTCAACTCAGGGATTGGAGCCCTAATGTCGGCTAAGGTAAATTGCTCAACTCAGGGATTGGAGCCCTAATGTTGGCTAAGAAAAAATGCTCAATTCAGGGATTGGAGCCCTAATATTGGCTAAGGAAAATGCTCAATTCAGGGATTGGAGCCCTAATATTGGCTAAGGAAAACGCTCAACTCCGAGATTGGAGCCCTAATGTTGGCTAAGGAAAAACGCTCAATTCAGGGATTGGAGCCCTAATATTGGCTAAGGAAAATGCTCAACTCAGGGATTGGAGCCCTAATGTCGGCTAAAGGAAAAGTGCTCAACTCAGGGATTGGAGCCCTAATGTTGGCTTAGGAAGGAACAGGTTGTTTTTTGGAAAAACTATCCTCTCTTTTTTTTTTTCTTTGTTATCTCCGTTTTTGATAGAAAGCAGGAAAGAATACGGAGGAAACTTCCCTTTTGAGCCATTATTTGCTGTAAATCCGTTTCAGCACTTGCACATTTTTCTTTCTTTTGGTTGCACCTGCTTCTTGCACGGTTGCTTTGGACTGTACCTGTTTCAATTTCCCAAACAAAGATCAATTGTTAGTTTGAAACGGTGATTCGTTTTGTGCCCTTGATTGTATTTGATCATTTTATCCCCGCCTCATTTCTGCCGAGAACTCTGTCGTTGATGGGTTTTCGAGGGCGACCCCCTTCCGGCCGATAAGACCCAACTTTCAGGATTCCATGATGCTTTGCCCGTGTAAGGCTTGATCCTTTCATTCGATTCTGCTCTTGAGGCCTTTGTCTTTAACCTTCCCTCATTTCCAATGTTTGGTCAGTTGGGATTGGCTTAACACATCCGCCGAGGCTGGATCCCCTTCTCTTATCTTTTGTGAGGGGAAGTCCTGTAGCAACTAGTCCTGCCATATTTCTTTGTAACAATTTTGGAATTCAGAGTTAAGCCGAAAGGGATCCAAGGAAAAGCAAACCAAAAATCAGGGTAATGAACTTTAAATAGAAGCGTCCCTTTCGGTGGAAAAGAAGGACTTATCTGGGGTGTATGCTGACTTCAAATGGACATGACATGCTTCTTTGACTGGATGCCCGATCCGCACCAACTTCCATCATATGGTGAAACCATCAATTCGTATTTTCGAGCCAGGGGACCTTGCCAGGACTTTTAGTGATGAGATATCCTCTTTTTGACTGACAGCGCCCTTTGCGAGTTTTCGCTAATCTAACTCTATAATTTCTCTTCTCACCGTCACCCGATAGCGCTCTTTGCGAGTTTTCACTAAGAGGGCTCTCTCATTTTCAGTTTTTCGACTCCCGTCGCCTTATGGTGCCCGAAGGTTTTCACCGATAAGACTTTCTCATTTTATTTCTCTCAATTTAGAATGCATCAGCTTTCAATCGATGATATTTCTCAACTCTCACGCCTTTGGCAATTGATCCGAAGGACTTGCACTTGGTTTCGGGTAAAAAGAGTCGCGGACGGGATTACAACTTTGGAACCATTCGATGGGCTCATGGTCGAATCATTATAACATCTGCCCCAGTTTCACTCTTTGGGAAATTTGGATTTTTGGTGTGGTGTGACTGAACCCCAGAGAGAGGCTGCCTATGTAACCTTTCGGAATCAAGTCAGACGTACTTCAAAACAATCATCTGCCTTTTTTTTTAACTGTTCCCTTTTGTTTAACGGTGCTTCTGGATTCTAAAGAGGGTAGCCAAGGGAATGTAACCGGCTCAAAGGGCTTGCAAAAGGGTGATAGTGTTTAGGTAGTGAGAATAAAAGCCTTCATCATTTCAAATGCGCAGAGACACCACCGACGCAAACTCATACATAGTACCTTTTTACCGCGTCTGCATTCACAAGCACTTCTGGATCATTTCCTTCGATGTCCCCCAAGTATAATGCCCCTCTGGGCAGTATTCTTCTAATGATATACGGACCTTTCCAGGTAGGAGCAAACTTTCCTTTTGCTTCCTGATGATGAGGAAGAATACGCCTCAACACCAATTGTCCCACTTCAAATTTCCTGGGTCGTACTTTTTTGTTATAGGCACGGGCCATTCTTTGTTGGTACAACAGCCTGTGGCAAACTGAGGCCATCCGTTTTTCATCAATCAAAGTCAACTGTTCCAACCGAGTTTTAACCCATTCTGTATCTTCAACCTCTGCTTCAAGAATTATCTGGAGCGAAGGGATTTCTACCTCTGCCGGTATCACAGCTTCGGTTCCATAAACCAACAAGTATGAGGTGGCTCCTATCGATGTGCGCACTGTAGTGTGATATCCCAGTAAGGCAAAAGGCAATTGTTCATGCTACTGTTTGGAACTCTGTATTGTCTTTCTCAAAATCTTCTTGATGTTCTTATTTGCTGCTTCAACAGCGCCGTTGGCTTTGGGCCGATAAGGAGTGGAGTTCATATGTGTTATTTTAAATTGTTCGCATACCTCCTCTATCAAACGACTATTCAGGTTTGCAGCATTATCCGTGATGATGGTTGCGGGAATACCGAAACGACATATAAGGTTCGAATGTACAAAATCCACTACAGCTTTCTTAGTGACCGCTTTGAGAGTGATAGCTTCGACCCATTTTGTGAAGTAATCAATAGCAACCAATATGAATCTGTGCCCATTTAAAGCTTGTGGCTCAATCGGAACAATGACGTCCATAACCCATGCGACAAAAGGCCATGGTGCTTATATAGGATGTAGCTCTGTTGGAGGTGCATGAATCAGATCTCCATGCACCTGACACTGATGACATTTTCGGACAAAGCTGAAGCAGTCTTTCTCCATGGTTATCCAATAATACCCGGCTCGAAGGATTTTCTTTGCCAAGACATAACCGTTCATATGAGGTCCGCACACTCCCGCATGCACTTCGTGCATGATCCTCCCTGATTCCTCACCGTCAACACATCTCAACAAGTTAAGGACCGGGGTTCTTTTATACAAGACCTCACCGCTCAAAAAGAAACCGCTCCCATGCCGCCTAATAGTTCTCTTTTGATCTCCAGTAGCATGTTCGGGGTATTCTTGTGCTTTCAAAAACCTCTTAATATCATGGTACCATGGCTGGATGTTCGGTCCCGCCTCAACTGCATTACAGTAATCGTGTCTTTCCCTAATTTGGATTTCCAAGGGATCGATGTGGGCATTGCCTGGATAAGGTAACATTGAAGCTAAAGTGGCAAGTGCATCAGCTAGTTCATTGTGACACCGCGGGATGTACCTGAACTCTATTGATTTGAACCGCTTGCCGAGATCTTCCACGTGCTGTCGGTAAGGAATAAGCTTGACATCTCGGGTTTCCCATTCACCTTGGGCTTGCTGGATAATCAGATCAGAGTCCCCCATAATCAACAAATCTTCAACATCTTGATCAATTTCCATGTTCATGCCCATAATACAAGCTTCATATTCAGCTGTATTGTTCGTGCAAAAGAAACGGAGCCTAGCCGTAGCCGAATAGTGCTGACCAGTAGATGATATCAAGATTGCCCCAACTCCTACACCTTTGGCGTTTACGGCCCCATCAAAGAACATTTTCCAAGCATGAGCGTCTTCAGGGACTACTTCCATTGTGTTTACCTCCTCATCTGGAAAATAAGTACTCAACGATTGGTATTCCTCATCAACCGGGTTTTCAGCCAAGTGATCCGCCAATGCCTGGGCTTTCATTATCGTACGTGTGACGTAGACTATGTCGAATTCAGTAAGCAAGATTTGACACTTTGCCAACCTCCCAGTAGGCATCGGTTTATGGAATATGTACTTCAAAGGATCTAACCTGGTTATGAGGTGAGTAGTATGAGCCTGAAGATAATGTCTCAACGTTTGAGCGGCCCATGTCAAAGCACAACACGTTCTTTCCAACAAAGTGTATTTGACTTCATAACCGGTGAACTTCTTGCTCAAGTAATAGATCGCCTGCTCTTTCTTTCCAGCTATATCATGCTGCCCGAGGACACAACCAAAAGAGTTTTCTAAGACCATCAGATACAAGAATAGGGGTCTCCTTGGTTCTGGCGGGACCAAAATGGGAGGATTTGAAAGATATTCTTTGATCTTGTCGAAGGCCTTCTGACACTCATCTGTTCATTTGATTGCTGCATCTTTCCTTAATAGCTTGAATATGGGCTCACACGTGGTAGTCAGTTGAGCGATGAACCGACTGATATAGTTTAACCTGCCCAATAGACTCATCACATCTTTCTTTGTCCTTGGAGGAGGCAGATCCTGGATACCTTTTATCTTTGTTGGATCTAACTCGATACCTCTCATGGTGACTATGAAACCCAGAAGTTTGCCTGATCGGACTCCGAAGGCGCATTTAGCCGGATTCAGCTTCAAGTCATACTTTCGCAACCTCTCAAAAAACTTCCTCAAATCTCGAACATGATCATCCTGAGTTCTGGACTTGATGATCACGTCGTCTACATACACCTATATTTCTTGATGCATCATATCATGAAAAATGGCATTCATGGCTCTCATATAAGTTGCCCCGGCGTTCTTCAAACCAAACGGCATAACCCGGTAACAGTAAGTACCCCAAAGTGTGGTGAAAGCCGTCTTCTCAGCATCTTCTTCATCCATCAACACCTGGTGATATCCCGCGTAACAATCCACGAAGGACTGTATCTTATGTTTGGCACAGTTATCAACAAGGATGTGGATGTTGGGCAAATGGAAGTTATCTTTGGGACTTGCTTTATTCAAATCTCGGTAATCCACACACACCCGGGTTTTCCCATCTTTCTTCGATACGGGAACTACATTAGCCAGCCACGTAGTATACTGGACCACGCGGATCACCCTTGTTTTCAACTGTTTTGTGATTTCTTCTTTTATCTTATCACTTACATCAGTCTTAAACTTTCTCTGTTTCTGCTGAACTGGGGGACAATCAGGGTAAATTGGCAATTTATGGGCCACTAGATCAACACTTAGTCGTGGCATGTCATCGTATGACCAAGCAAACACATCTTAAAACTCAAACAGGAGTTGAATTATTGCATCCCGTGTTTTCTCATCTGTGTGAATGCTTATTTTGGTTTCTCGGATTTCTTCAGAAGTTCCCAAATTAACCGGTTATATATTGTTCAAGTTTGGCTTAGGTTTATTCTCAAAGTGTTCCAATTCTCGATTTATTTCCCTAAATGCCTCTTCTTCATCATATTTTGGTTCTTGGTTCATTATTTCACAGTTAGACAGCGTGTTTAGATCTGGTCATGAAGTCCGCAAGTATGTCATGTCATTTAAAGACGCATTATTAGAACTGAAAAGAAGAAATAAAAAAAGGAAAAATAGCCAAAATCAGAAAAAATAAAGAAAATAAATGATGAAATATTGATTTCATTTCTTGGAATTGGGAAAATAACAAGGTTTACATTCAGGAAATTGAAAATAGGAAACTAAAGAAAACATCCAAATTACACCCTGGGATAACTCGTGATGCAGGAAAAGTGGCAGGATTAGTCTACCCAGACTCCCGCCTGAATGGGAATAGTGTAGCCTTCCAGTTTTGAAGTTCAGCATCTGGCCCCATGTATAGCACCTCAGCGATACTTGTGCCTTCTTCCAGCTGAACCATGTGGGTTTCATAAAGTATTTCTCTCATCGCCCCACATATTTCCTCAATCTCTTCGGCCGTAAAGGCCTCATCCTTTTCTTCTTCTTCATACCTTGGCCTGACGAAAGTTTTGTACAAGTGTGGCAGTGGTTGAGGTAAATCCCATCCCTCATTCTTTCTCTTATTCTCCCACTCTTCATCACATGGGGTATGGTGGAAGCATATCCCAAAGAACTTCTCAGTTGAAGGCAAGGTGATAGGTTCAGCTATTCCTTGTAATGATTTCTCAAGCCTTTTTCCCGGTTTGAATCCCCGTCGGGTCATTTCTTTAGCAACCATGATCGAGGCATTGGACAAGAAAGGTTGGGGGCAAGGGCTCCCCTCTTCATACCGATCCGCCAATACAACTTCAAAATCCTAATAGACTATGTGCTCACTTCCCTCTCTTGCTTCGAGATGTGGGATGGATGGATCCCGATAGATAGACTGCTCGTCTTCACCGTGGACCACAATTTCCTGATCCTCGTATTCGAACTTCACCATTTGATGGAGAGTAGAGGGTACAGCCCCTGCAACATGAATCCAAGGCCTTCCGAGAAGAAAGTTGTAAGACGTGTCCATATCTAGCACTTGGAAGGTTACCTCAAAGTCCACGGGGCCAATGGTCAGGATTAAGTCGATTTCTCCAATCGTGTCCCTTTTGATGCCATCGAAAGCTCTTGCACAGACGTTATTGGGACGAATCCTTCTGGTCCCAATTTCCATTCTCTGTAGTGTGGAGAGTGGGCAAGTGTCGACACCTAAATCCCCATCCACCATCACTCGCTTGACATAGTAGTCTTCACACTTGAAGGTTAGATGTAAAGCCTTGTTGTGAGCCGCTCCCTCCGGAGGCAAATCGTTCTTATGAAAGGAAATTTGATTAACAGCAAAGAACCTTTCTGTCATTCTTTTGAGTTGCTCGATCGAAGTCTCAGCTGGTACATATGCCTCGTTCAGAGTTTTCACTAGGATCTTCCGATGTTTGGGAGACCTCATTAACAAGGATAGAATAGACACTTGTTCAGGGTACTTACACAACTGATCCACCACTTCATAATCAGGCATCTTCATTTTCTGAAAGAAAGCCTCTACTTCTTCAGCACTCACAGACTTCTTGGGTGGAAAGCGCTTCCGCGTGGTATTGTTTACTTCCTGTATATCTGAATATTTCTTAGCAAAGTTATTCCCCGGAAGTTCTCCTGTGACTTCTTTACCTTTGTATGTAACCAACGTCTACTGATAATTCTATGGTACTGCAGATGGGTCCGTCATTGGCTTCTGTGGCACGCGTCCAATAACCACTGGCTCATTCAGCCGAAGCGGTCTAATTGTCCCCCGGACCACATAGGCTCCTTTTGGCACTTCCCTTCTTCATTTCAAATCTATTCGGAGTATTTACAACTAATGGCTTTTCTTGGTGACCTCGCGGGACATAGAGAATCCCATTTTTAGGAGGTACCATCTCTGCTTTTGTTTCGACTTTCTTCTCAAATTCAGTCTTCTTTTCCCCTTTCTCTTGCTTCGGGACCGCCTTAGGCTTCCTTTTTGCATCAGCGATAGCAATTATGGCTTTCAAGGCGGGATCGAACTCCTTGTCTTCACAGATTATCCCGATCACTGGCCCATTATTGTGAGCGGGCAAGGGATTGTTAGTCACATTTGGGACCTCCTCGTCCCTTACCGCTATATTCCCTTGTTCTATCAGGTTTTCTACTGCCCTTTTTAAGGTCCAAAAATCATTGGTATCGTGCTATTCCGCCCCCCGAATGATAAGCACACCTGACACCGGCTCTGTAAGCAGGCGATGCTGGATTTTGCCTTGTTTGAGGGACTGGCTGCAAGAGACCCATCTGGACAAGCTTAGAAAATAGATTGGCATATGGTTCGCCGATCGGTGTGAAGGTTTGTCTCCTGGGTGGTTCATGGGGACGGAAGTTATTCTGGGGTAGTTGGGGATTATAGTGGTTTCGGTAAGGAGGCTGATTCCTAGGAAGTGGAGCTTGGTTTATGTTGGCTTGTTGCGGTGGTCGGCCATAAGGTTGAGCATTCATGACCATGTAGGGTTGAGGAGTATAGGCCATATCTTGTTGGGGGTAGTAGTGTTGCGGGGGTCTTTTCGAAAAAAGAGACCTGGGGGTATGGTATTTTCTTGCATCTGATGGCGCCATGTACGTTTCTTCCTTCTTCTTGCCCCTCGCTACTCCCCCAGACCCACCCTGAATGGCTTGGGAGGTAGCTCTGATAGCGTATTGGCTCAAAATCCGACCAGTTTTCAAACCGTTCTCGACCATTTTGCCAATCTTGATGGTTTCAGCGAATGGTCTACCCATTGCGGACATTATATTTTGGAAGTAATCCGGCTCCTGGGCTTAGAGGAAACCGTGACCATTTCGACCTCATCCATTGGAGGTTTTACCATGGATGCCTGTCTGCGCCATAAAATTGCGTATTCTCGGAAGCTTTCCGAGGGTTTCTTCTTTAAGTTCATTAATGAGTTCCTATCTGGAGCTATGTCGATATTGTATTGGAATTGGTTGACGAAGTCTCTGGCAAGATCATCCCATATGTGCCAGCGGGATATATATTGGTCCATGTACCACTCAGATGCAATACCAACCAAACTCTCTCCAAAATAGGCCATGAGGAGTTCTTCTCTTCCGCCAGCTCCTCGCAGCTGGTTGCAGTACCTCTTGAGATGAGCGATAGGATCACCGTGCCCATCGTACTTCTCAAACTTTGGGGTTTTTAATCCCAATGGCAAATGCACATGGGGGAACATGCACAAATCAGTATAAGACACACTTTTCCGCCCACTTAAGCCTTGTATATTTTTAAAACTTTGCTCAAGACTCCTCATTCTTTTGGACATCTCATCCTGCTCGGGTGTTTGGGAGTTTGATCTTGCCTCGGTGTAAGCTCGTCTCGAGGTGGCTGAGGATAAGCATTAGTGGTAGACCGGGTAGGTTCCAATGAGAAAGATGGTGCTTGAAATGTGAATAAAGAGGAGTCAAAGTTGGGCCTGGGTAAAGCTGGTTGTGCCGTGGTTGAACAAGGCGGTACGGTGAATATGTTTGAAGCCGCACCTATTGCTGACACATGGGGGTAATACTCAGAAGGTGATCCAGTAAAGTGAGATGAAATGGTAGGATGCCCGAATGGGGTAGTTGGATAACTTAAGGGGACGTTGGAAGTCCCACTCGCCCTAGGGAACAGCTGAGGGAATCCAGGAATCGCAGTCGGTATTTCTCTTCCATTGCTCCAGGCGTCCCACATTTCCATTATGAGGAGACACAGAACTCTATTTTACTCAACAGTTGCTGACTCAGAAGTGGGGACGGCTGAGATTGAACTTTCCTCCTAAATAGGAATCGTTGGTAGGGGAATGTCTGAAGACATTTCAACACTTCCTTTCGACCTTGTGAAGTATGTATTAACACTTTCTTTTGACCTTGCGAAGGACGGCTGAACACTTCCTTTTGACCTCGTAAAATATGAATGTGAGGCCAGATTACCACAAAACCAATCACCTTTCTATAGAACCTGGATGCAATAACAACTGGTTAATTTGAGACAAGTAACATATAGGTAATCTCACGTTGGGGTGTGATGCACCTATACAGTTAGATGGGTTTCTACATGTTTTGCAACGGTTGCATGCGTCATTCCGGCCTTTCTTTATGCTTTTTCCTATTTCCTTTTATTTTATTTATATACTTTATTTAGGGTTACAGTCGAATCTGATGAAGATTGCCTACGTATCATGACCTCGCACGAATCAGACCAAGCGTAGTTCGCAAAAAATGAATGCAAAGGATAAACAAACAATTTTTTTTTTTGGGAATTTTCCATTTCATTAATAAAACATTTATTACCAACTAGAAATTTTGAAAGGGAAACAACAGACTTAAAACAAAGTATAGACTCAAACGCTGCTAATAGACTCTAGAACGAAAAGGAAAATGGACTCTAACAGACAACAGACTCCAGAAAATATAGACTCGAGTTACGAGTACATTAATGCTTCAAATTGTGGTGCCCGTGGGGCATCGTTCGGCCTCGCCGCGGGCATAGGTGCAAGATCCCATTCTAGTTCCTCCAGTTCCTCCAGTTCATGTATTATCTGCTTGACAAAAATCATTACTGCCGAGAAGAAGGTAGTGCGGGTCATATCTTCACACATCTAGCACCTCTTAACGATAACATGGGCGATAGTCTCAATCTTGTCCCTGGTTTGACCCTTTTCTATAAGCAGACACCTTATTTGATCATTACGGGCTTCCAAAATCTGAGAATCCTAAAGGTGTTGATTCTGCAGCTGCTGTATTTCTGTTTCCATTCGGGCCAATAAGTCATAACAGTGTCCGCTTTCGGTCTCAAAAGCCTCAGCTTGCTTAGCTGCTTCGTCTTCAAGGCTGGTCACCTTTCTTTTCAGATGTACAATGATTTTTTATAATCCTTCTTTAATTTCTGCAAGTAATGGGTGCGTTCTTCAATTCTCTTTGCCCACTGTGCTCGGAGTCCCGCTATGATACCCTCGGATTTATTCAGCTTGTCCTGGCATTCAGCGATTTCCCTTTTCAAACCCTTTATCAACCACTCATCCGACCAAGTCTTTTGTTGTTTGCCAGCATTTATCCTCATCTGTTGGATTTGGGCTCTCAGGGCTTCATTTTCTTGAGTCAGCTTCTTTTTGTCCCTCTCATCGGCTGTAGCTTGCACATTGTTCTTAAACTCAAGGTCTTGGATTCGCTTCTCCAATTTTCCCATCTTGGCCCTGTACTCATTTTCTTTAGCCAACCAGGCCCATTGCTCTTGTGATGACTCGGCGAAATCTCGGAGGTGAGGTCTTTTAGCTGGCCTTTCGAACCCAAGTTCTCTTCTATACCAAGCAACGTATCCCGGCAATGCTTCGCCTTTGGACCTATCCCTTACGCAAGTATTTGCCTTCAAGGTTTGACATTCATTCCAAATTTTGCGAACGACCGCTTCAGGGAACTGCCCATTAGGCCCAATTTCGACTACCTGGCTGCTGAGATCTTCATCCTTTGGGACTATTTGGCACCTGCCCAACTGCCTCAAGACTCGGTACGGGGCATATGGTTGGATACTTTGGAGACCCATCAGCAGCAAATGAGATCCTGTGGCTGACATATATATGACTTCATCCACAGATAGCCACCCAAATGTCCATTCTATCTGGCTCGCGGTGACAGAACGCAGGCGATCTACCCATTCGGTGACCCCTTCTGGCAAACTAATCCCGTCGACCCTTGTAGAAAACTCTTCTATACATGTCTTCTTCGGTGACCCATAGCTCATAAATTGCGGGTGATGACATAAATGTTCAATCATCTACATTTGAAGCAATATATTGCAACTCTCAAAAAAATCCCCTCCGGCTTTGCAAGCAGTGAGAGCGCGGAAGATGTCGGCTATTATGATGGATGCCAGAGTGCTGTTATCCTGAGTGAGCAAAGTACTGATGACCCCGGCGATTTGTATATCAATTTTCCCGTCTTTTCTAGGAAACACCAAAAGTCCCAGAAAGGCTACCATAAACGCAATACATCTATGCTCTTCCCATTTCAGGCGGTTGTCCTTGCTACAGATTCTTCTTTCTGGATTGTTGAACCCTCAAACATGACCATATCTGTCGTATATGAATGAAAGAGTACAAAAGACCTTTGCCAAATCCGGGTTGTGGACTGTTCTACGTATCTTCAAAGTGTCTAAGAACTTGTGTATGGTTACGACCCTTGGAGCAATCAAGTACTATTTTTTCAATGGAATTTTGGGACCCCCGATGTACCCTAATATCTCTTCCAATGTCGACGCAAGCTCGAAATCTGAAAAGTGAAATACGTTGTGTGTCGGGTCCCAGAATGGGATTAATGCCTTTATGATGTCCTTCTCGGATTAATCTTCAGTAACCCAATAAGGCCTCCTAAGTACAACTTGATCCTATCTTGCCCTGATTCACCCAAGTCGTTCCACCACATGTGTAACCCCAACGGGATCTTATTTATAAGGGTTCCGGGTGAATTCTGACTCGTGCTCATTCTGCACATTTCTTTATGTGATTAAATAAAAGCAAACTTTAATTGGGTCAAAACAAAACTAACTTTTTTTTGTTCAAATTTTAAAATGAAAGACTCGATTTTTCGAACGCGGCCTTTCAGCACTTTGGGGATGAAAGATTTTAAGGCTGTGTGGGCTTAACCGATCAAAGACTAAAAAATGACCAAAGGTGGTCGTTTATGCAAAGTCAGCCTTCTAGCGTCCCTTTCGGGAACATTCGGCTATTTCCCGCAAAAACAGCATCATCGGCTTATTTATGACTCTTTTTCTTGTTTTTCCAAAAATAGAAAATCTGATATTGCAAACACGGCCTTTCAGCGCCTCAGGGACGGAGATTCTAAGGCTGTGTGGGTCAAAAAAATCCAAAAATGACCCAAAAGTGGCCGTTTGTGCAAAGTCAGCCTTCCGACGTCCCTTTCGGGAACATTCGGTTATATTTGGCAAAACGGCATCACTTGACTTAATTATGACGAAAATTAAAATTTTGACATTTTTTTTATTATTTTGGCTATTTTTGCAAAAGGGGAGGTTGGACCCGATGTGAGTTGCCTACGTATCTCACACCCTGTGAGAATCAAACCAGCGTAGTTCGGTAAGACAAAACGAACTATTTTCTGAAAACTAGACTTTTCTTTTTCTTTTCAGCAATGTATTTTCCAAATTACGATAAAGACTTTTTTTTTTCAACCAAACAATTTGAAAATAAGAAGAACAAAATAAAGACTCTTTTTCCCTTTTTCTTTTTCTATTTTAAAATGATAAAAAATATTTTTATTTTTTATTTTTTTTCTTTTTTTTCCTTTTTTTTTATTTTCTCAAAATTTTGGTGAGTTTCGATACTATTTTGACATTGGTTTGTTTTTCTAAACATAATTATCTCTCTACACTATTATTTCCCTCTTTCTTTTTTTTCAAATTTTTCCCCAATGTTTCAAAGCCGGTCATCATGCATGTCCGAAGCAAATAAATGCGTAAAACAGACAGGATGCAGCAGGATGGTCTTTTTCATTTCAGGTTACATGTCCTAGACGGACCCAACCCCTGTGTTGAGTCACCTAAGTCAAATGCAACATGATGCAAATAAGCGTTCCTACTAGGTATCCGGCATGAGGTCAAGTTATTCTATGTTCAAAACCTGGGTATGTGTTCTAGACAGTGTACCCGAGCGGACAACTCAAGTCGGGGAGGGCGCTACGTACTGGGGACCCGCAAGATCGTCCGGCTTTTTAACTTGTCCGAGCCCTTTTCTTATTTCAGGGTATGACACTAACAGAATAGGGAGTCTCAACCAGTAAGCACATCCCCGGAGGTGAGAAGAGAAGGGTTTCGACACAGTTTATATACAGTTCAAATAATATCAAGGCGGTAAAGCACTTAGCACATTTAGCATGAAACATGTAGGAAAATTAGATAAAGCCAAATATAACAATTACTCTAAGCTCGAATTCTTGAACCCTGAACAAAAGTTCTGGGTCCTTATCCCAGCAGAGTCGCTAGAGCTTTCACACCTCTTTTTTACACACCTACCCCGAAGGATAATGTATAAGGGAGTTTTTTCATTTAAAGTAACATTATTCGAAATGGGATTATTTATTTATCAGAGTCGCCACTTCNGGTCGCTTAAACTGTTATAAATGGCTTAATATCTGATTTTAATACATGTTATCCTATAGTGCAATTTTAAAGATTATTTACCGCTTTATTATTATTTTAGTGAGAATTACAACGTCGTGAAAACACATCTCGAACCACGTCACATCAATGTACCCGTGGTTATTGAAATATTTCGACTCCGTTGAGATTTGGATTAGGGTGACGTAAATGTGCACCCGAGTTTAAGAAAATAAATTATTAAAAGGCGCGCCTAAAGATACTAGCGCGTTATTATTTTGGGAAGGCCGTGAAATTCGCTAAACGGCTCGTCCCGAAATCTAAGTATTTTAGTATACAATTATGAGTGCCCTGCAAGTTGCATTATGTTTGGCGAGGCTCATCTCATATTTATTTAAAGGTCTACCCTAAAGTGACTATGATTCTCTATATTATTTGTCTCTAACAAAAATAAAAATCCTCCTTAGTCATTATTGTTCATGAGTTACTTTATTTGGGGTCTATGTACATATGAATTTAGACCTTGGATCATTTTAATCCTGAATGCAGCCCACTGAGGAATCAGTAGCCAAACGATGCAAAAGGGAAGCCAAACCCCAGCTTGAACACGGATGTTCGGCTAGGACAAAGCTTGGGCCATTTGTGATAATGCTGGCCCAATTGGCCAGCAATCAATTCCACCTGCACAAACACTTATGATATCACTTCAGGCTATTCAAATGTGTTCAATACTGTGTAATCAAGGAAAATGACATGCATCTTTCCATTTAATGAAATGTTGGCATTATAAATCCAATCAAAGACTGAGATCGTTTCACTAATCAATTAATGGGTGAGATTTTTGACAACATGAAGCAGCTTAGCTTTTTTAATCGACTCAAACTAACATAAGCAAAAACGGATAATCATTATGGTGTTTATGCATTAACAATTGAAGGCTATGCACATGTTGTTACTGAGTTTGCAGGAGGTCGACTGACTTATTAAACTATAATCGATCACAAGGCTTCCTTCAACACAAACATCCAATACAAAATACCAATTTGTGATTCCTCATTTGGTTCTTATTGTTTCAACGGATCCTAATCAACCAAACTTGTTAACAACTGATTATATACTAAACTATGAATAAATATGATATCACCAATCCAAAACAGTTTCAACAGTCCACAATACACATTAACAGTCCATGTCAGTTGGCAATAATCCTAATTAAACAAGTCATAATACAATATCCAATAAATATAAACTAAACAACCACATCAACTGCATTTAAATCTAGAATGAGACTTCATTTTACTCCAATTTTGAAGTTACATCAGGGAGGTTTTGAAACATGTACCTGGAGTGGAATACAATAAGAAGAAGGTGAGAGTCAGTGGCAATAACACAGCAAATCAACAACACCAGCAACGGACAACCAGCAGCAACCCAAGAAACCAGTTGAAATTCCCAGCAATACCAATCAACAACACAAACACCCCAGGCAGAACTAGGATTAAACCAAATTTGGACCCAAAATTCCAATGAAACAGTGCCCAGTTATACACTCAAATAGACTGATCCGAAGTTTTTTTTTTTTTAAAATGTTGTCTTAGACTTAAATCTCTCAACACTGACTTTCTCTCTAAAAACTGATTTTCAGGAGTCTAAAAACCAGCCAGTTTCCACTCTTAATTCTCACCTTTTTAGCATTCCAGAAAGCCCCCCTTTTTCAATCTCCCCTCGACTGATCTTTATAGGCTTATTAGAAAGAAAGAAGCCCCTCCCCCCTCCTGTTCAAAGACAGGCTGCCCAGGTTTAAAAAACAGTCCTCATAGCTGTCATTTCCACTTAGGATTGTCTAGGCATTGGTTTTTTTCTATTTTTAAATCACCTGATGTTCAAAATGTAGTGCCTATCCTACTGTACAGCAGGTTCCACTTCCCATTCCCATGTGCAGTTGCCACTTTTATCATTAAACACATCCTGCTTTCAGACTTTCTTTTTGACTAAACTACTCAGGTCATATTCCCAAATCAACCTTACTTCTCTTATTAGATTACCTTTTAAGGCTTCCTATTGTCAACAAATCATTACTAATCCAATCTCTATAGCCTATCAGAATCGATCTTAGCCAGCAATAATCCAGAATCAAACCCATGGCTGATTTACCATTAACAGTGAGCTAACTAATGTGTCAAACATCAGATAGGCAAATCAAATATTTCAACAAAGTGCAAGCAAAAATCGAGACACGGCCTGGAAGTAGAATCAGCAATGCTTTGACTATTAGTTAAAAATGTTCATATTAATTTTTGAATAGAATCCTAATTTATAACCTGATTAATTAGCATACGATTGATTCACAGTCAATAACCGTATATGAACAAATAAGAATGGGGCTGACTACACCCACTGAATTGGCCACCTCATGAAGCAATCAACGAAGATCGAAGAGATGGGTAGGGGAAGAACAAAACTAAGTAAAACAGCTAAAAACAGACAAGAAAAATGAAAAAAGAAGTACCTGAGATCGGTTCAACAAAAATACATTTCAAATTCTCCGAATTTCTCCAATTTTGGTCCACTTGGACATTATTCGTGTGTTTTTTCAGCAAAAATATACGAATAAAGTCCAAATAGACCCAATCCGTTGACAATATCTCCACTCACCCATTTTGGGATTTTACGGTTCGTCGCATATTTGAAATTCGAGGACCTAGGCCAACATTCGAGGGAAACCAGGTGTGGATTTGGGAGGAGGGTGGTCTAGTGGTCAAAGGGTGTGAGTGTGGGATGGTCCAGAGGTGGCGGCACCACCGGGGATTTCGTGGTGACGGCTAGGGTTCTTAACTAAAGATCGAGATTCGAAATGCCTTGGCTAAATTCGAAGGGAGGTGAGTACGGGATGGGAATGGTGAGGTTGTGGGGCTTCGACGGTGTAAAGATGAGGGCGTTTGGGACACCGGAACCGCCGTGAGGCGATTTCCGGTGGCGGAGGCTAGTGGCGCCGCTTTGGTCTCTGAGAGACAATTGGAACGGAGGGGGATTAGGAATGAGATGGGTTTTAGGGGTATTGGGTGTTTGATATGTTAAAAATGAGTGAATTAATCTGGGCCGTCGGATAATGAGAACCAATTGTACAGATTAGGTCACTCAAGCCAAATGGGGTCATTTTAGTTAAGTAGTGGACCAGGTTATGGGGTAAACGGGTCAGGTCGGGTTGGGAACGGGTATAGGGGTGATTTTGGACCGTTGGATCGAGTGGATGAATGGCTGAGATCTGAGACGCCTAAACGACGTCGTTTTGCCCGTCTCTGAGATTGATCAAATTGGACCGGGTATAGGGGTGTTTTGGGCTTGGATTTCATCAAATTTTGGACAGCCCAGTCCAGTTTTCTCTTTATTTTCGTTCTCCTTATTTCCTAATTAATAAAGCTAAAATTCTAAATTAAATTATAAACTATATAAAAATACTAATTAATTCCTAATAAAAATTATTACACATAATTAAATACAAATTTAAAATAAAATCAAACAGACCTTAAATGTTAAAAATGCAAAGTACATTATTTTTTATGATTTTTTTTTTCATCTTTGTAAAGCAAACTTAATTACTCCTAATAAATCCTAGATACAAATGCAACATATATATTTTTTTGTATTTTTTATTAATTTAACAAATAAACACGCACAGACAAATGCAAACAATAAGAGAAAAATAACACAAAAATCCACAAAAATCATACACAACACAAAACTATTTTATTTTGAATTTTTTAGGAATAATTCTCATATAAGGCAAAAATCACGTGCTCACAAACTTGTGAACCTATTTTTAGGTTATTGAAAAAGGATGCTGCGGTCAAATGGACCGAAGAATGTCAAGAGGCGTTTGATAAGATAAAGGGGTATTTGTCAAATCCACATGTGTTGGTCCCACCTGAACCAGGAAGACCTTTGATTCTTTATTTGACGATTTTGGAAAATTCATTTGGTTGTGTACTGGGGCAGCATGATGTCACCGGCAGGAAAGAACAAGCCATCTACTATCTTAGCAAGAAGTTCACGACCTATGAGGTTAAGTATACTCACCTTGAGAAGACATGTTGTACCCTAACTTGGGTAGCTCAAAAGCTGAAACATTATTTGTCATCTTACACTACTTACCTCATTTCCCGCTTGGATCCGTTGAAGTATATCTTTCAAAAGCCTATGCCCACAGGGAGACTTGCAAAGTGGCAGATTTTACTCATGGAATTTAACATTGTGTATGTGACAAGGACTGCAATGAAAGCCCAAGCGTTGGCTGATCATTTGGCCGGGAACCCGGTCGATGAAGAATATGAGCCGTTGAAGACTTATTTTCCTGATGAAGAGACGATGCATATTGATGAGTTGGAACTAACTGAAAAACCAGGTTGGAAACTGTACTTTGATGGGGCTGCAAACATGAAAGAAGTTTGAATAGGGGCTGTGCTTATTTTCGAAATAGGACGTTACTATCCTGTTACGGCTCAGCTTCAATTTTATTGTACCAACAACATGGCTAAATATGAGGCATGCATTTTGGGTTTACGGTTAGTTGCGGACATGGATGTCCAGGACGTTTTGGTGTTGGGAGACTCGGACCTCCTGGTACATCAAATTCAAGAAGAATGGGAAACACGGGATTTGAAACTCATACCGTATCGGCAATGTTTGCATGATCTATGTAAACGGTTTCGATCACTGGAGTTCATATATATCCCAAGGGTTCATAATGAGGTTGCCTATGCTTTAGCCACATTAGCCTCAATGCTACATCATCCAGACAAAGCTTATGTTGATCCATTACATATTCAGGTTCGCGATCAGCACGCTTATTGTAATGTGATAGAGGAAGAGCTTGATGGCGAACCATGGTTCCATAACATCAAGGAATACATCAGAATGGTGATATATCCAGTGCAAGCCACGCGGGATCAGAAGAGAACAATCCGGTAGTGGCCGAGTGGATTTTTCCTCAGTGGAGGGATTTTGTATAAAAGAACACCGGACCTTGGTTTATTGAGATGCATAAATGCTAAAGAAGCCATGATTGTCATGTCCGAAATACATTCTGGAGTTTGCGGACCGCACATGAGAGGATATGTATTGGCGAAGAAGATCCTTCGGGCAGGGTATTATTGGCTCACCATGGAGCGAGATTGTATTAACTTCGTGCGCAAATGTCACCAATGTCAGATACACGGGGATTTGATTCATTCTCCACCATTAGATTTGCACACAATGTCGGTACCATGGCCCTTCGTTGCTTGGGGCATGGATGTCATTGGGCCCATTGATCCAGCAGCATCTAACAAACACAGGTTCATTCTGGTAGCCGTTGATTATTTTACCAAATAGGTTGAGGCTAAAACTTTCAAGTCTATAACCAAGAAAGCAGTGGTTGATTTTGTGCATTCAAATATCATCTGCCGGTTTGGAATCCCAAAGGTAATCATCACAGATAATGGTGCTAATCTTAACAGCAATTTGATGAA
>MU688384.1:0-23484 GCA_026770625.1 Nicotiana glauca | reverse complement strand
TGAATATATTGCATCCTACTTCGCAATATCTCTCTCTCAAATTCGTAAGTGTGATTTTGCTCCGTTTTTGAGTTCGTTGGAATCTTGCAGTTTTATTGCCACTGTTGCAGGAAGGTTGATTCTGTTTTATCCTGGGAGGATTTAATCCATTACATTGGCAACGTGTGAGGGGGTTAAAATTCCTTAAGGACACACAAGCAAATTGTGGACTCGGAAATTTCTCATTCTTCTACCTTTGTTTATTTTCTAACAGTTTATTTTTAACACAGTGACGCTAACATGAAACTCCTTACTTGTTGGTATATGGCACTGAAGCCGTGATCCCGGCAGAAGTCGAAATCACGTCTTTTCGGATTGTCGCCGAGGCTGAGATTAATGATGATGAGTGGGTCAAGACCCGTTTTGACAAGTTGAGTTTAATTGATGAAAAAAGATTGGCAGCAGTATGTCATGGCCAATTATATCAAAAGAGGATGGCAAGAGCGTATAACAAGAAGGTGCGTCCCAGGAGGTTTGAAGTGGGGCAGCAAGTGTTGAAATGGATCTTTCCACATCAGGCTGAAGCAAAGGGCAAGTTCGCCCTGAACTGGCAAGGACCGTTCATTGTGACCAGAGTATTGTCCAATGGCGCTTTATATTTGACAGATATTAAAGGAAAATGCATAGATATGGCTATCAATTCCGATGTAGTCAAGAGATATTATGTATGATTCTTTAAATCATTGATTGTTTGTACTTGGCATTATCTCGAAGGTTGAAATGACGAAGACGATTTGTTCTGCTATCCAAATACTTTACCCTTTGTTCACCCTTTTGAGCCTTATTTATTTTATTTTGTACCCTCTTTTGGAATCAATAACCAAGAAGAAAGGAAAAGGGAAGAAAGAAAAAAATATAAAGAAAAGGAAAATAGAAAAGAAAAATTGTAACAACAAGGAATACGGGTGAACTACGTTTGACCTGATTCATTTTAAGGATACGTAGGCAGCTTCACGGCTCGGTCATAGGGAAGTTAAAACTCAAAAGGTCCCCCAAGCAAGAAACTGGGGCAGAAGTTATGTTTGAAATAAGAAAGTTGGTTCCAAAAGTTGTAATTCTAACCCATTGGATTTGGTTTGAACTTTTCGATATCCTTTTCTTTACAAACCTATCCAAGAACCCATATTAACATCCAAAGAAAGACCTCCCGATCAGTCTTCGAGAGGTGCCAAGTCAAGCAAGTATAGATAGTGCATATCAGGGGCAACACTCCGGTTTTAAGCAAGAAGAATTTAAAAATGAGAGAGTCTATTTAGTGAAAACCCGCAAGGGCACTGAAAGGCGATGTAAGTTTAGAGAAATCTAAAAAGGAGAGAGTCTTGTTAGTAAAAACCCGCAAGGGCACTGAAAGGCGATGTAAGTCAAGAGAAATAAAAAAATGAGAAAGTCTTGTTAGTAAAAACCCGCAAGGGCGCTGTAAGGCGATGTAAGAAGTCCAAAAAATGAGAGAGTCTTATTGGTTAAAACCTTCACAGGAACCATAAGGCGACAAGGAACTGAGAAAGAATCGAACAGGCTAAGTTTGACGGCAGAGATCCGTCGGGGCATCAAGCAGAACAAAGATAAAATTTATTAGAGAATTGAATTATGAAAATTTTGAGGCAGGAGCAAGACAACTGGAAATCAATTGAACTGAATAGACTGGGTTGATTAATCTGAAATACACAACATGATCATTGGGATCGGTTATCCCATTCAGATGAGTCCTTTTTCTGTTCCAAAGGAAGATTTTCTCTTTTATCCTTATATTTCAAAATCATCGCATTTCTCTTCTTTCTTGACTAAGGCTTTTTCAATAATAAATTGATTATAACAAATAAGAAGGAATTTCAAATCTTACTACTAGTATCCAACATGGTGCGAAGCAAAGTGTGGCTAGGACATGCCGACGATGATATGATGAGACATGAAAGGCATCATTGGAAATCCAAATGATGAAGGGCCTAAGATTCCGTGAAGGGAATGGGATCAGATAAGAAAGGCTAGAAGCGGAAAGCAACAATTCGGAAGTTTTTGGTTAGGAGTTAGTCAGAGGGTCGGAAATTCTCCACCAAGGTTAGGGCAATCCGACAAAACCAAGCATGGAAAGGAGAGAAGGGAAAACCCATCCCCAGCAGGAATATCACATCCAATCACCACACTTTCAACTGGCCAACTTTTCTTTGTGTTTGAAACAGGGACAGGAAATGTTGTTGATAGCGAAGGAAATTCTTCGCGAAAAAAGAGCAACGTACACACGGAATGGGGAAAATAGACGTGATTCGGGATTCCCGTTAGACACAGAAGTCAGGAAGGTGCCGGTTCATGAGCAATGCAACAAACAGAGGGTGTTGGGCCCAAACGAAGAAATGATGTTTCAAGGATACGGATGAAAACGAAAGTGGTTAGTCAAATAACAGGCAAGATCTTCGGGTAGAAATCAGCGATCATGGGTAGTATATGGGGTCAGATGAGCAAACTAGAAATAATAGTTTGGAATTTTGTAAATAAGGAGTAGTCAGAAGGTCGGAAGTTTTCAACCAAGCTCAAGGAAGTCGAACGAAGCAGAGCATGGAAAGGATCGAAGAAAAACCATCCCCAGCAAGAGTATCACAACTAACCAACATATTTGAACTGACGATATTTTCTATGATTGAAACAGGGTCAGAAAATCTCTATTGTTTCGGAAAAATCCACCGTTAAGGAAAGGCGAGCACCAAACAAAACGGGGAAGGAAACTAAAGTTTTAAGGAAAAAGTAGTTTCGAACGGAGACAACTGAAGTTTCGAAGGGGAGCAAGTTAGCTTAAGTTTTGAGGGAAAGCAGTTTCGAAAGAAGACAATTCAAGTATCAAGGAAAAATGGTTCAAAATGCGAGGGAAAACAATGTCAAGGAAGACAGTTTGAGAGTTTTGAAGTCAAGAGCCCGCCTGGAGAACAGAGGTGTAATTTTATAAGTTTTGAAGTCAGGAGCCCGCCTGGAGAATAGAGGTGTAATTTTTTAAGGTGTTGAAGTCAGGAGCCTGTCTGGAGAACATAGGTGTAGTTGTTAAGTTTTTGAAGTCAGGAGCCCGCCTGGAGAAAAGAGGTGTAAATTGTTAAAGTTTTGAAGTCAGGAGCCTGCCTGGAGAACAGAGGTGTAACTGTAAAAGTTTTAGAAGTCAGGAGCCCGCCTGGAGAACAGAGGTGTAAATTGTTAAAGTTGTGAAGTCAGGAGCCCGTCTAGAGAACAGAGGTGTAATTTTTAAGGTGTTGAAGTCAGGAGCCCACCTGGAGAACAAAGGTGTAAATTGTTAATATTTTGAAGTCAGGAGTCCTTCTGGAGAACAGAGGTGTAATTTTTTAAGGTGTTGAAGTCAGGAGCCCGCCTGGAGAACAGAGGTGTAGTTATTAAGTTTTTGAAGTCTGGAGCCCGCCTGGAGAACAAAGGTGTAAATTGTTAAAGTTTTGAAGTCAGGAGCCCGCCTGGAGAATAGAGGTGTAACTGTAAAAGTTTTAGAAGTCAGGAGTCCGCCTGAAGAACAAAGGTGTAAATTGTTAAAGTTGTGAAGTCAGGAGCCCGCCTGGAGAACAGAGGTGTAATTTTAAAAGTTGTAAAGTGAGGAGCTCACCTGGAGAACAGAGGTATAATATTGAAGTTAGTGAAGTCAGGAGCCCGCCTGGAGAACAGAGGTGTAATTGTTAAAGTTGTGAAGTCAAGAACCCATCTGGAGAGCGGAGGAATATCATTCAAGTCAAGAGATCGGTACAAGGCAACAACAAAGGAATTGCTGTAAGGAATACAAGACAATGAGACAACCAGGAATACAAGAGCAAGTTTGAAGGTCTAGATAGGATTTTGTAATTCATAGACTATAGTTTAGTCTAGCTTTTTATTTTCTTTTAGCATGGTGTAATAAGGAGGTCAGCAGATAGCAGCAACAACAGCAATATTGAACACAACAGCTTCATGGTAGTCCCAGCTACCAAAACTTCCCGAACTACATTGACCTGATTCCTTTTTAGCCAAGGATATGTAGGAGACCTTTGAAGCAAAGGTCCGGTCAAATCTTTCAAAAAATGCTTCATACGAAGTGTTCAAACAGGCAAAAATCGCTCGAATCCGCTCACTTTGTCTTTGCACGAAAACTCTTCGTGTTTACGAGCAAAGAGGGGCAGCTGTGAGCACGTGATTTTTGTCTCATGTAACCTAGGCTCTGATACCAACTTGTCATGACCCAAAATCTAACCTTGGTCGTGATGGCGCCTATTGTGTTACAAGGAAAGCCTATTCCCAAAATATTACTACTAATTTGATTATAAGAATTTGACAAAACATTTCCAATAATTTAATTCCTAATAAACTAAACCAACTCTAAATATAAATAATATAAAATATGGAAACGAGTCCCAAACATCGGGGTATCACTAAGTCATGAGCGTCTAAATATATGAACTGAGATATATAAATTGTCTAACTGTCCAAAGAAGAAATGATAAAAGGAGTAACAAGATCCTGCGGACGCTAACAACTACCTTGCAATCTCCAATTAAAGCCGGCCTGAACTCAACTATCGCCATGCTCTAACTCACCTGGATCTGCACATAAAGTGCATGGTATAGTATGAGTACAACTACCTCAGTAGTAACAGAAATAACTAAGGAACTGAGCAGTAGTGGCGAGCTGAGCAAAACAGTCCAATTATTTATTTTCACAATTTACAATAAACGTGAATAAACAGGTAAATTTCATAAAACCAACAAATACCAGAAAGAAATTAATAGGTAAGTGCAGTAACAACTAAAGTAAATGCAACCTCACAGTAATGTCACTCCATCACTCAACACTCACACTCAACACTCCACACTCAACACTCAACACTCAACACTCAACATTATGCGCTCACTTGGGGTGTGTACAGACTCCGGAAGGGCTCCCAAAGCCCAAGCGCTAAGCACGAACAACTCACGTGCCATCATATCAATACTTGGATCCACACAGTCAACTCACGTGCTACGCGAACAACTCACGCGCTATAGTATCAATAGCTGGACCCGCACAGTTAACTCGCGTGCTACGCGGACAACTCATGCGCTATGGTATTAATATCCTCATAATCATGCCATCGGTCTCACTCAATCATGTACCTCACTAGCCTCACCATCATCAACAAATAAGGGGACACAACCCACATCGAGTATCACAGCATATTCGCAAATAATATATACAAAGGTAAACATGTACAATGCTTTCTATGACTGAGTATAAATAATGTGAGCATGAATAAAGCCTAAGCATGATCCCCAATATGAAGGCAGACAAGTTCAACAACAAGTAAATACATAAACACAGATGATAGCCATTAGACCTCATAGCCTCACGGGACGAACCAAGTCTCAATCCCTCACGGTGCACACCCACACGCCCGTCACCTAGCGTGGGTATCACTACCAAAAAATAACATGATATTAATTTCTCCGGATTTGTACCCTCAAAGTTAGAGTTAAAACTGTTACTTACCTCAACATCGTAAAATCCTACTTCGGGATGTCTTCATTCCTCGACTTGGTCTCCAAAAGCTTCGAATCTAACCATAATCAAAATACTACTATCTACATAGTCTAAAGAATCTAATCACACAACAAAAACTACATAAACATGCCAAAAATCTAAAATCAACCAAAACTCGGCCCTCGGGCCCACATCTTAGAATCAGTCAAAAATAGAAGAATGATAATCCTCGTCCTTTCCCGATTCTAACCATATAAAATTTGTCAAAATCGGACTCCGTTTGGTCCCTCAAATCCTCACTTAAAACTCTCCAAAACTCAAACCCTAACTTCCTCAATTACACTTTGAAATCATCAATCAAATCCCAAAAACGAAGATTGAGTCATAAAATATAACCAATACCGAGTAGAGAACACTTACCCCAATCAATATGATGAAAATCGCCTCCAAAGTTGCCCAAATTCGAGCTCCCCATCTCAAAATATGACCGAATGAACAAACCCTAGCTTGTTTTATACTTTTTACTGCCAGCTATTCTGCCTCGTTTCTCATGCTAAATAATTTCGAAACTCGTATTTTATGCTTTCAATGGATTCCTTGTGAAATTCTAGTCAAGTTAGGCTTTTTAATCACTCAATTTGACCTTAAATGAATGAGATATGTTGGTTTTAATATTTGCAAATCGTGCAGATTTTTAAATACGCTGCTAGTGGTAATTTCGTAATTAATCTGAAAAATCTAGCAACCCAATTCTTAGTAAAAAATAACCATAAAATCCTCATACAATATCCAAACTTAATGATTCTTTTTGCTACAGGTCCGTAATTACGATACGGATCTAATGATTCAATCAAAAAAGAAATCGGAGCTCATTTATTCAATATAATATCATTTATGCTTGAAAAAACGGCGTCGCAACATAAGAAAAACGAGTGCAACACAACCCAAACCTCTCTGAAACTCGCCGAGGCCCTCGAGACATCAATAAATAATTTCAATAAGTCATATATCACTACCCGAACTTAATCGAACCTTAGGAACACCAAAAACATTACCAAATTAACCTCGAATGCAAGCCTAAGAACTACTTCTAACTTCCAACTTTCATCAATTCAAGCATAATTCTACCACGGACCTCCAAATTACATTTCGCACATACTCCTAATTCTAAAATCACCCGACGAAGCTAATCAAATCATAAAAATCCAAATCCAAATTTGTTTACTCATAAGTCAACTTTCGGTTGACTTTTCTAACTAAGAGACTAAGTGATCATTTCACTCCAAAACTACCCCAAACCCAAACCTACCAACTCGATACAGCTCAACACAGTTAAACAACACATAAACAAGTATAGATGGAGGAAAATGGTGTTATAACTCTCAGAACGAATGACCGGGTCATTACAATTTAGAAGTTACATGCTAATACTTTATCAGAGGGTTTAAAAAATGCTATCATGTAAAAAAACTTATTGTGCTTGAATTATAAAAACTGCAGTAATTTATCAATGCAATTGTCACATATTCTAATCAAATATTTGAAACTTACTTTTTTTTTATTATTATTAAATTACTTTCTCTGCACTTAAAAATGTATGGAAGAAGTGTTTCAAAATTTCTTATGGGAAAAATCGCATTTCTTGTGTTTCTTTCAAATAAATGCATAAAACATAGATATATTATTTTTAAACTTATTTCAAATATTAGCAAATCTTTAAATTTTGAATTTGTTTAAAATACTAATCGGGGTATCAAATGGGTGGATTGGACCAATTTTGGGCGGGTAGAAATAGGTTGACTCAATAATTGGGCAGGTCAAAATGACCCGACCAAAAGTTATTTGGGCTACGATGAGATGGGTAAACATGGGCTAAAATTCAAGTCATAGCCCAACCCGCCCAATTCTTATCAACCTTTACTTAATATGTATTTTTTAATAAATTGTATAATATTAAATAAGACTTATTTTTCTTTTATTAAAGTCATACATAACATATCAAACAAAAAGAAATTAATTCTAAGATATTTGGGCAAAGTTACTTATGGATCAATTTGGGCTTAAAGTTAGTCCACTTTCAATGGGTTGAGATGATTTGGATAGGCCGGTCAATAAGCAACCCAATCTTGGACGGGTTAGGCGGGTCATTTGAGCTTGGGCCAAATTTGAAGGGCCTAATGCTAATAAATCTTTTTTGAAAATTTTTTATAAAGCACCATCTTTTAGTAGTAATTAGCCATCTATAGATATCGTTTCTAAATGACGGATTATAGATACATTTTATGTGGTTATAAGATGTATTTGATGTATTTAAGTTATTGTATCCATGAATACATTAGCAAAAATATTTGTAAATCGGGGAAGTCCAGCTAATCAGTTGTTGTATTCGAGTGTATTCAACTGTATTCATGGAGTGAAACATAGGATTACAGTTGGACAGATTATTATACTCGATTGTATTCAACTGTATTCACGGCGTGAAATGAGGGATTACACTGTTTTTAAAACGGAAAGTGAATCAATTAACACAATAGACTCCTAATATAACTCAACAAACTAAATTATAACACACAAAATTTGTATTTTCGATTATAAAAAAGATTCTCGACCAAAAAATACCCCAAAAACATAGCAGGCTTCAGTGAAATTATATAATACATCTAAATACATAAATTATATTAATTAAAAAAACTTATAAATATATTCATGACATATAGCGAGGCAGTGAATACAATGATATACATAGAATACAGAGGGATACATTGAAATAATGAGAGAAAAAAGAGTGAATACAATGAAATACGTGGAATACAACAAGACACATTGAATTACAATGAAAAAAAGACAATGAAATACATGAAAATACATTAAAATATATTAACAGAAAATCAAGTTGCTCAGCCCCAAACTCCATCGACTTTGTTCAAAAACAAACCAATCGGATTATATGTCAGCGGCTGTTGTTCAAGAATCAATTTAATATCGGCGGATGTTGTTGTTGGTGAGAATCTTGAACATAGAAATCTTCAAGAATCAGTGCATCTATTATAATGGGATGAGGGCTTTGCACAAGAATCAATTTTGACTGATAATTAATATATCTACAAATCATGAAAACAAGGGACAGAAAATGGGAGGGAGGAGAAAATCAATTTTATTGGCATAAAGATTGTTGGAGAGAAAGTTTAATGTCGGCGGCCGTTTTTCTTCTGGATTGCCCATAGACACTTTTTGTGGTACATCTTGGAACGGAAAAGTTTTCCCACTCCACGAATCAGCTCTGGATTGCGGGGACTTTTCTTTGCGGCCATTGGTGAAAGTTGATCGGAGGAAGAGATCGAAAATTTTAATGGGATGGGGAAGAGAATGGGATGTATCAAAATAGAGAGAAGAAAGAAAATAATGTAACTGATTAGAGTATTTAGTGGCTTAGGACTAGGAGGTAACCAAAATTAAATATTTTGCTATAAACCTTAAAAGGTATCTATAGAATATAATTTTTTTAACTGATATTTATTTAAAATAAATAAAGTGTTAACATTTGCTATAGGAGGTAAAAATTAAATATTCTTTGATGTTCCAGAACCACGAAATATTGGACAGATGAAGAGACTTGCTATTTTTTATAATATTACCAAAAAAAAAACAGAAAATGTGATGTGGTTTTAACATGTAAACTAAATAGATTTATTGATCATTTATAAATGAATATGCAAACCAACTAACAAAGAGTGCCTAATAATGTTTAATATTTGTTGTCAATAAGTTGTTGAACTATATGTCTCAACTTTGGTTTTTCATACTCTAAATTTCTCCTAATTTGGGAGAGGTTTAAAAAAAAAAAACTCTAAATTTCAAACGAAATGAGATATTACAAAAGGGAGGTACCGTCAAAAGAAATGATTTTGTCTAACCCTTTTTATTTTTTATTTTAGTTTTGATCACCTTAAACACAAAAGGCTAAACTTTCATATAACAAGGAAAACATTCTCTAGAAATGAGCTTTTGTTTTACCTTTTTAAAAGTTTTGACCCTAACCATAAATCCAAAAGGTTAAACCTTAAAAATGAATATATTTAGAGAAACAAAACATGTTGTAAAAGAGTTGTTGTTATGCTTCTCTTTTTTCTTCTTAAATGTTGTACTTTATTATCAATCTTAGTATCTTTAAATTGTAGGACCTGACATGTTTATTCTATATCAAGTAAATTTTCTTTAACTTTTTTGTTCTACATAAGAATCATTTACTCAATTTAACATTTTCTATATATTTACACTATTATGTCCAGTTGTAGCATATAACACTTTTGTTGTACAGTATATTCATTTACTCACTTTAGCATTTTTGGTTACATACATTATTATCCAAAGTTGGTTAGCTGTGATATACTATTATTTTTTTGGTATTTCTGTTTTATTATACTCTCTACCTTTACGTGTTAGTTATCAGATGCGGAGTCAAGATTTCAAACTTATGGGTTCGAGATTCTAATCGTTTTAAGTTGCTGGGTTCTAAATTAATAATTTATATATATTTAATAATTTTTAAGGCAAATACAAAGTTTGAACCAAAGCTACTGAGTTCGACCGAACCCGCTGACAATACTCTAGCTCCGCCCCCGTTAATTATAGTGTAATACTTATTTTATTTATTTTTGTGTTTATAAAAAATACAAAGAAGAGTGGATGACAAACCAAAAGGTTCCACTTGAAATAATTTGGAGGGGACATGTAATGTGGATATGACAAAATGCATGAGGTCATGCGAAAAGGATAAATCTGTCAAAGCAGCACAAGATTTATAAATATTGTAGCTACAGTAATTTGTATTGGCAACCAATGAAATTGATTCAGTGCAAGTCAATTACAACTATAACCTAATTAGTCGGCAAGGACGATCTGAAGCTCCTCACCTGTCCCTTATTAATAGTACAAGTAAATGCCAGCCCGTGTTGCATCTTATCAAATTCTACATGATCAAACCTATAGGACTTAAGGAATGATATAAAGAAAAGAGAGGAAAAATATTCATATTAAATAAATATGAAGTAGAAGAACCCAGAAATATCCTAAGCAATAAAGATCTTCCTATTGATACTAGCACTAGTGGGACTGGCTCCCGGGGAAAAGGAATTACACTAGATCTTGGCAATGGCACTCCAACAAACTCAGCGGCCTTCTTCGACCGCCTTGACACCTTAATATCAAGGAACCCCCCTCGATTTCTTCCGGAAACAGATGATTAATCATCTGCTTCTCACGTTCCGTGAATAGCCGGGACATTGAGGAATATCCAGAAGGGCATGCCTTGCCTTAGTTCTTCTCGTTTAATGTTGTCTTTTCGGCTTGGCTTCAGGTTGCGAATGGAAGCGCGAATTCCCGATCGTATTTTTGCTATGCTTTTCTTGTTTTAGATAGTCAAAGGAATCAAAAGCTTATTGTAATTTAAATTTGTTGTTCATGAGAAATTAAATTTATTTCAAACTTTAAAAGTATGCAAGACTTACTACTCATTCTTATTTTTGAACGGTATTTTTAACTATAGATTGCTTTTTCAGGACGGTTTTATATTTTTCATACGAGCATAATTATTATTTATGATAGTTGTACTTTGTTGGATTACACTAAACTTGTTGTTGTTGTTTATTGTAATGCATATTCTTTTTTTATATTGCTTTTGTGAGAAGATTATTTATAGGAAAATCTCATTGCCTTCTAATATTTTAATTATTATTCACGTGATCAATCCATGGCGTCGTAATGCGCATTGTAATTTATTCGAATCTACCAGATATGACCCAAATCTTGTATATGTGTTAAAAAATTTGTAATTCAAGTGCAACTATTAAATCTCGAACTTGTAAATTGAATGGACTATAGTAGAATTTGAAATTCAAAAAGATAAAAATCAAATCCTGAATCCTCTCTTGTATTCAAATTTATTTCATTGATTTTGTTTGGAAAATAGTGTTTCCTAGCAAAAATGTTGAATTATTATAAGAAGCACGTTTGGATATTTAGAAAGTTTTATTAAAATTTTAAAAAATAAATATAATTCGAATGATTTTTCTTTATAATTTTATTACTTTAATTTTTTTTCCGAATCTACCAGATATGACCCAAATCTTGTGTATGTGTTAAAAAAAATTGTTATTCAAGTGCAGCTATTAAATCTCGAACTTGTAAATTAAATGGATTATAGTCGAATTTGAAATTCGAAAAGATAAAAGTCAAATCCTGAATCCTCTCTTGTATTCAAATTTATTTCATTGATTTCGTTTGGAAAACAATGTTTCCCAGCAAAAATGTTGAATTATTATAAGAAGCACGTTTGGATATTTAGAAAGTTTTCTTAAAATTTTAAAAAATAAACATAATTCGAATGATTTTTCTTTATAATTTTATTACTTTAAAATTTCTTCCTCAAAATAGTAGCTCAATAGTATTCTTATGAGTGCAGAAGATGTATATGTGTTAGGAAATTAAAATATTTGCGGGCTAATTTACTTTTTGATGATCTCCGTATAACTTATAGGTCATGAATTCGAGTCGTGAAAGTCGTCATTAATGCTTGCATTATTAGGGTAGGGTGTCTCTATCACATCTCTTGGGGCCTTCACCGTATCCTTATGCACCGAGCTACCTTTTAAATCTCCCTCTATTTACAATACACATAGCAGTTGATTAATTCATGTTTTGGCGTATGACTGAAGAGTGAAGACTTTGGCAGCATCCTTTTCTGTCTTTCAGAAAACTAAGCTCTGGGCTAACACCTGGGTACTCTAATCTGCAATGTTACACAATACTTCAAAAATTAGGAATATGACTTTGAAATTTGAATACTCATTTACAGAATCGATAGGATTTAAGTTAAATACATTGATAATTTTTTTAATAAATAATATAAATTTAGTATAACTTGTTGTAGCAGGTAGTTGCATTTTAATCTGGTTGCCAATTAATAACTTGTCAAGGAGATTTAAATGCAATTACTTTATAGTGACTTGATTGGTAACCTTTTTTTTAATCAATACAGATTTTATTTAACAGAGGTTAGATTAGACCGACAATGCATAAAATTTAAACAATAAAACTCATGTATAGCAAACCCAAATGCACCGGGGCAGAGCTAGAGTATGAAGTACGGATTAATATGGACGCAATACGTTTGCTTAGATTTTGTATTTTTATACTATGATATTTAATAAATATGTTTAAATATTTAATTACAATAGTAACTAAGACAAGCTATGAATTCAGAGATAATTTCAGAATACTAAACTTCATATCATCCACCGCAACCCATACCGTATTGGGGTGGGGTGGATGAAGTGAAGGTTAGCATCTGGAGTCCTGTGTGACAAGAGAGTGCCAATTACTCAAAGATAAGTTTTATAAAGCAGTGGTTAAACCGGCCAATGATGTATGGGGCTGAGTGTTGGCCTGTTAAGAACTTACATATCTAGAAGATGAAAGTAGCAGAAATACGGATGTTGAGGTGGATGTGCGGGCACACTACGATGGATAAGATTAGTAATGATAATATTCGGGAGAAGATGAGTTTGCTCCCATTGATGACAAGATGCGGGAAACGAGGCTCAGATGGTTCGGGCACGTACAGAGGAGAAGCCTAGATACTCCGGTAAGGAGGTGTGAGCGGCTGGCTTCGGAGGGCACGAGAACAAGTAGATGAGGACTAAGAAGTACTGGGGAGATGTGATCAGGCAAGACATGATGAAGCTTCAGATTTTCGAGGACATGGCCCTTGATAGGAAACTGTGGAGGTCGGGTATTAGGATTGTAGGTTAGGAGGTAGTTGGGTCTTTCCTTAGTTCGTACCTTTGTAAGGCTAGTCTGGTAGGGTTTTTGTCTGAGACAGTTAATGGCAATGTTGTGTCTTACTATCCTTTTATTTTTCATAGTGCCGGGTCTATTTACTGGCTATTGCTCTTGCTTTGCATTATTTTTTCTTATGATATATTGCTCTTGGTGGTACTTATATTGTCTCTTTTCATCTTCTTGAGCCGAGGGTCTTTTCGAAACAACCTCTCTACTCCTCGGGATAGGGGTAAGGTATGCGTACACACTGCCTTCCCCAGACCTCACTAATAAAATTTTACTGGATCGTTGTTGTTATTGTTATTGTAAACTTCAAATCCTGACTCCGCCTCTACAAATATACGCTCCTTACCAGCCAGGAATTCAAGCTTATGATTTCGGTATCCTAATCTTTTAAGTTACTAGATTTTAAATTAATAACATGTACATATCTAATAAAAAATTTAAGACAAATTTATGATTTGAACCAAAACTATACAGTTCGGCCGAATCCGTAGCCGACATTATCACCCCTACTCTGCTCCTTACCACCACCAGATGTAATGAGATGGACGGGATTCCTCCAGTCTTAAATAGACATGTTGAGCTCGAGCCTTTAGAATGGAGAAATCCCTTGCAGGGAGTACTTTACCTTTAATGAATGTTACGTAACATGAATCTGAATTAATCTGAGCCAATCAATTACGGACAACATACATGCTTCTACTCTTTACTTAGCTGAAAATGACTTTGTCACACCTTCTTTTTCCCGAGAGGAATATGCAGTTTTTCCAATTAAAGTGACAATAATTAAAATGAGATTATTTATTTAGTCAGAGTCTTCACTTGGAATAGTTTATGGTGTTCCAAGTCACCGATTTGTTTTAAATTCCAAATCAAGGAAATGACTCTTATTTATGGTCTGCGAACACAAAAGACCGGGTAAGGAATTCTGTTAACCCGGGAGAAGGTGTTAGGCATTCCCGGGTTCCGTGGTATTAGCACAGTTGCTTTAATCATGCCTGGCCTAATTAAATTGTTTAAGTACTTATATTTATAACCTATATACATTTACCCTTTATCGCTTTTAATTGCTTGATTATTCGTGATTATGGAATTATCTTGAAACGAGTCACGAGTACGTGTACTTTTTTTGTTTGAAGCGTCAAGAATTATGTCACGCGTACGTGTGTACAATTCACAATACTTAATTATTATTAAGATTGTTTCGTCCAAAGTTGCATGAACGAATACCTTGGTTTTAACCTTGGAAATCCTAACTACGTCACACAAACGTGTACATAATCACGATAATAATTAACTCAAGATTAAAATTACCTTTTGTCCTACTAAACCCCGAATGTAGATCAACTCACAAATGTAACCAACAAAAGCCTACTGAACAAAAGTGGCTTAAGAGGAAAATCTATAAAGAAATTATTTCTAGGCAAAGAGCTTGCCTTTTGGTAAAAAATCTTTATACAGTCGTTCTATATAACTCAAGCTCTAAAAGAGAACATTTATAAAACAAGCACTAACACAATCCATTAAATGAACTAATGCATATTGGCAATATTAACAGTGAACTATAATTGCCGAAACATCTACATCCTAGTCAATTTGATCCTTATGATTTTTATAAAGCAAACATAAATTGAATTAGATTGAGCTTCACTACTAATATTGGCTTGCTAAACAAATAAAGAAACTCAACAACCAAATTAAAAACAACAAAAACAGAACAATCAGTAAGATAACATACTTTATTCACATAAAATTTCACAAAGACGGAAGCATTCACAAGTATAGAATTACACCAAAGTGAAAAATATGAACCTCAAAGTGAACCTTCACAGAAGTCAACCGAGCTACTGCTGACCAAATCCGCAATCGGAAGCCTCGAATGGAACATGACCACTCCGCCGATGGACTAATCGGCGAGGACCTCGAGCGCATAACTTCGAGGGGATTAATGGAGGATTTTGGGTTGTCCTAACAGCATTTTTGAGGTGTTTATGATGCTGCTTTGAGCGGCTATTTCGGTGGTCAAAGAAATCGGAATAAGCAAATCCGAGAACGGAGCTAATCTGAAGCATAGTTAATCGTGTCGAACGGAGCCGGATTGACTAAACATGAGAGCCCCTGGGAAAAGGAAGAAACTGTGCTTATTGCCATTCGAAGTACTTTGTTCATGAAGGATGTTTTCAGTTAAATAAATTATTACAAGGATGTAGTATATATTTGGATGAAAGATTAACGATGTATTTGGTCAAAAGACTACATATTCCCCCTTTTTGTGCAAAGAAACCTCTATTTATGTTCTGTCCGTCTCTCCCTCTCTATTATCTTCCTCTGTTTTGTTCTCACTCACTGTTCTTTCTTTTTTGCAGGTTGCGGCTGGTGGTTTTTTGAAGAAGGGGTCGCCGCTCTCGGTGTAAAGATAGGGTTAAGGTAATAAAATCTGGGGTTGTGTCGGCTAAGGAAAATGGGCTTAGGTTTATGTCAAATTGGGTCCTAAAATTGGATTACAAGGCTCTTAAAATTGTTGTCCAAAATCTTAGTTAACTTCCTTTAATATAAGATAAAAATTTTACACAATGCAAAAACCAATTCTAATTAATTGAACTAAACTATATTAAAACATGAAACTATTTTTTGTATTTTTATTTTTTTTCTAAAAAATAAAATTAAAGATAAAATATACTAAAATTCAATAAAATCAAATAGATACTAAAAATAACTCTTAAAAAACTTGACGGATAAAAAATTACGTGCTTACAGCTTCCCCTCTTTGCTTGGAAACACAAAGTGTTTTTGAGCAAAGAATCAAGTAAGCGACGTAATTGATTTCTAACTCGACACTTATTCAAAACAAAACAACGATGGACAAAAGATTGTGACTGAGCCCCGGTATCTGAGCTGCCTACATATCCTTGGCTATAAAGGAATCAGGCCACGCGTACTTCAGAAGTGAATGAAGCGATGGAGTATGATAAGATGAGGAGAGAAAGTCAAGTGGTGTTCCGTTCCGTCGAGGTTCTGGTCTGCGGTCCTGTTATTATATCAAAATCAAAAATGAAAAATACTAACTAAGCCAGTCAACTACGAGTTACAAGATTCCTATCTATAAGTATTCTGAAGCTTGATCTTGAGTCTTGAACGATTCTTCATGCAGACTTTGATTTGAACCTTGATGCTTGCTAGTTGCAGGTGCTGATTCACTCTTCCACGACACTTCTTCTTTTTGTCATTTCGGACTGTCGACTCACATTCTTGAGGCAAGCTTCTGCTACTTCTAACTTGAATTGAGTTCTGAAATGACTTCCCTCGTTCTTCAGGTCGGTACCTGTTATTGACTTGAAATTTGAAGTAACTCTGAAATGAATTTTCTCATTCTCCAGGTGGACGAGTGCAATCAAAACTACAAAACAAACAAAATTTTCTGCCCCAGTTTGCACTGGGAAGATTTGTGAGTATTTAGAAAAAGTGTAAACCACTTATGATATTGATGTAATGATGAGAGCAAACTAAAGATTTGACTAGGATGTGCATCTCCTATGAGTAAAACCAAGAAAATTAGACTAGAAAATGTGTTTGCTAAAAATAAAACCTGAATGACCCAAACTAGGAAGTGCGTCTCCTAGGGATGAAATTTCAATTTAGGAAGTGCGTCTCCTAAAAGTATATCCTGAAAAATCCACACTATGAAGTGCGTCTCCTAGGGGTGAAACTTGAATGAACCAAACTGGGAAGTACATCTCCTAAGGGTAAAATCTTAATTTAGGAAGTGCGTCTCCTAAAAGTATATCCCGAAAAACCCAGACTAGGAAGTGCGTCTCCTAGGGGAAAAACTTCAGTGACTCAAACTAGGAAGTTCATCTCATAGGAATGAACTTAAATGACCCAAACTAGGAAGTGCGTCTCCTAGGAGTGAAATCTCAATTTAGGAAGTGCGTCTCCTAAAATAAAATATAACTTGAAAGACCCAGACTAGGAAGTGCGTCTCCTATGGGTAAAACCTCAATGACTCAAACTAGGAAGTGCGTCTCCTAGAGGTGAAATCTCAATTTAGTAAGTGTATCTCCTAAAATAAATATAACTTCAAAGACCTAGACTAGGAACTGCGTCTCCTATGGGTAAAACCTCAATGACTCAAACTAGGAAGTGCATCTCCTAGGGATAAGCTTAAATGGGCCACATTAGAAGTGCATCTTCTAGAGGTAAAATCTCAATTTAGTAAGTGTCTCCTAAAACAAAAATATAACTTGAAAGACCCAGACCAGGAAGTGCGTCTCCTAATGGCGAAACTTTAATGACTCAAACAAGGAAGTGCGTCTCCTAGGGATGAACTTAAATGAACCGCACTAGAAAATGTGTCTCCTAAGGGTAAAATCTCAATTTAGGAAGTGCGTCTCCTAAAATAAAAAATATAACCTAAAAGACCTCGACCAGAAAGTGCGTCTCCTAGGGGTGATGTGTGGTCTTCTCAATAGCCTTTGCGTAAGCAGAAAATTGGGGCATTGCATCTGACAAATTCAAGTTTCCAAGCTTTGATATGAACATAGCCTTCGTCCCTATTTAAGACAAAGAAAACTTGTGAGTTTAAAATACGGTAGTTAGTTTGTGGCCTTGACCTTGAAGGTGACTGCTTTTACACTTGCCATTATAACTTTAATTTTACTTGGAAGACCTTGCATGTTATTGACTAGCCATTTTCTATCGACCCTTATCACATAAAACACCTTCGATCCATTCAAGCCCAATATCCTCTATCTGTTGCGTTTTTGTCACGACCCAATTTAGGATCATGACCAGCACTTAGGAGCGAGTGCCCCTAAGTAAGCCTCATCGGTATTTTACAGAAATCGGACAGAGTTTTTCCTATTTTAGGACTATCCAAAAGTTTACCCTATCTCAAAATCAGCAACAAAACCAACCTATATCAACCAAATATCTCATAATCTTCATCAACTAATCAAACAGTTATTCACCACTGTTAAGTAATCACTTGCAACACGTAATCTTATCTTAACTTCATCTCCAAAATACTATGAGAGAATCTAATACTAGTCATGGGTCTAATAATGAACGAATACTCATGACACTAATAAAATGAATATGGAGCGACTCTAAGAGTTCAAAAGGAGAGAAAATAATAAATAAATAAACTCTTCGCCCACGCGAATAAATGCGGGGCTCACCATGAACTATCAACTCATGTACTCTAATTAACGGAATCCTTGCTCGCGTCAACTATTGTCTCTGTAAAAAAAATAGCGGGGAGTGAGTCGCTAGCTCAGTGAGTAATAACACTTAACCACAATCATTTTTAATTGGGGACAAGTTAGAAAACATGCTTGCATAATAATCACAAAATAAAATACCCTTTTTAAAGCGGTAATAATAATCAGTCTCATCATGTGTTTCCTGTAACAAAATCAATTTAACAATTCAGTAATAAACTCGGTAAATACTAGGTCATAGCAAATCTTTATATTTGGGAGGTTTCAATGAACGGGTCATGTAATCGGTATAGTTGTGGACTTCTTCGCAAGAAGTCAAATATAACTGTAGTCCCTATTCGAGTAAAGTCGGTAATGGTATGCTAGTTCTACCTTCCCACTAGCGAGGGCTATAATGGTAATCTGTAATTACAAGGAGCCCCATGTCTAACAAACCCGCCGTTAACTACGGGATCCTTCAATGTCTACTCCCATTTATACTTGTCTCTGTAATCCGTATATACTCGTAGAAACTATTTTAAAACAATATAGGGCATTTCAATTCTTATCAAATCATATAATTTCCTTTCGATAACAGTAAATTCAAGTAATGGTAAAACACATATAGTGACAATGAAAATATTCAAAACCATGGTATTCATCTCAAATAACTATTTCGGTATAATATCGAGTAAAAGACTTGTCCCACATGCAACTCAAAATAATCGGTAACATATTCATATTAAAAATCATGTGTAAATCATGCAAGTTATGAAAACACAAATTGCGGTAAGATTACTACTCACAGTACTCGTGCAGGAATACCCGGCGCGCCACCTCGAACACTTTGTTCAATTTCTTCAACTACCTATTTGTAACAAAATTACTCTATATATTAACTCCGTGAATTCTAACATAGCTGGTCCAATCCTTCAAATCAGATTAATTCCCCTATTTTTATTCCTTTGGAACCGAGCAATGATTCTCTATTTGTTCTTACATTGCGATCGATCCAACTATTTGTATAAGGAAAGAAATTTTCTATTTCTTTCGCACAAAAGTTGTATTCTTCCCTTAATTAGTACTTGTGCTAAATATTTCTAGCTTGTATATTAGAGTGCCAGTATAACCTAAAAGAATCTTCAGTCAATTTAATAGGAATTCATTATTTGTTACATAAGAATATCTTAAATTGTTAGTCTTGTTTCTACCCTTAATTGGTGAAATAATAACTAACAAATATATTAGGTATTGAGTAAAGAGAATCCCCGATAGATTACCATGGAAAAATTTAGAATTTAATTACCTAATTTGTTCTCCTGCTTAGTGAATCCCTTCGCTAGAAAGAAGAAGACCCACCTCGGCGTTCCCTTCGGTCGCTCCTGTGAGTTTGCCTCTGCCGAACTCCATTACTTTGCCCCTATCCCTTTTTCTTATGCTAACGTAGTGGCTTGGCCCTAATTCATCTTTTGTTATATATATATATATATATATATATTTTTATATATATATATATATATATGTTTAAGTTATGCTAAAAGACTAATATGCCCTATATAAATATGGGGTATTACATTCTCCCTACCTAAAAAAATTCGGTTCCCGAATTTAAAACAAGTCCATATTTGTTGTCTGAAACATATGAGGGTACTTGACTCGTATAGCATCTTCCATTTTCCAAGTAACTTCTTCAACTGTATGATTTCTCCATAAGACTTTTACAAACTCTATTTCTTTTGAACGTAAGTTTCTTATTTGTCTATCCACAATAGCTATCAGCTCCTCCTTGTAAGAAAACTTTTCATTGAGCGGTATAGTAAGTGCTTCAAGCACCTGAGATGAGTCTGATATACATTTTCTTAGCATTGAGACATGAAACGCTGGATGAGTAAAAAACAATTCAGGAGGAAGTGTCAAATGATATGCCACAGCTCCTACTCGTTCAACCATCTTGTAGGTCTTATAAAATCTAGGACTTAATTTCCCTTTCTTTTTAATCACACTACACTTTTCATAGGAGACATACATGGTAAAACTCGATCTCCAACTAAAAATTCCAAGCCCTTTTTCTTTTTACCAGCTAAAACTTTTGGCTGCTTTTAGTTGTGAGCAAAATTTTTTTTGCCTGATCAATTCGACCTTGTCAATAGCTTCTTGTACTAGACAGATCCCTATAAGTTAGTCTCACTAGCTTCAAACCATCGATAGGAGAACAACATCTCTTACCATACAATGCCTTGTATGGTGCCATATGAACGCTGGACCGAAAGTTATTATGGTAGGGAAATCCAGCTAAAGATAGATAGGCTTCCCAACAACCTTCAAGCCCAAGAATGCAATCTCTCAACACATCCACCAAGATCTGTATAGTAATTCGGACTTTGCGTTAGCGTGTGATTAAACTAGTACTAAGATCTACTCGTGTACTCCACGTCTCTTAAAAAGATTCCCAAATTGTGAAGTGAATTGTGATCCTCTATCATAGATGATGGACAATATAGCTCTATTGAGTCAGATAATTTTTTCAATTCATGTATATCTGTGTATATTTTTCTTTACTATAAGAATTTTGACTAGCAAGAAATGTACCTACTATGTAAGCTAATTTACAACTTTCCCACATATAATCATATCTCTAATGGTTTAGATAATTTGGACATATATGTATTGTAATTCTATTGCATTTCTACTTCTGAATCTTGTGTTGTTGTAGTGGACCTATGAGTCACAAGTGTTTGCCTTAACATGCCGACATATCAAGTAGTTAGAAACAAAGTTAACAAATTCTATTTTTTTTTTTTAAATTTCTTCTTTCTTTTCCAACCAATCCAATTTTTTTTTCTAGTCATATTGCATCTTATAGACTTACGATATATAGTGTATCTAAAGTTGTGAGCTCTATCACAAATAACCCGTCTCAACCCATATATGTTTGCTACATATAATTAATTACCTAGTTGGAGAATACCATCATTATTAACAGTCATATCCTCGCTTTTACTAGATAAAACCTAATCTCGGTACTTGAACAATCGCTCATCTTCGTATTGATTAGCCTTTATGCACTCTGTATAAGGCTGGACCAATAGCCAATAATGTCTTTGAATTTTTTTTTTCACATTGAGTGTACCTTCTAGTCTATGCGTATTTGTGTACAGAAGTATCTTACAGGAACTATATGTGCCATATTACCCATGTATTTTTATTTTTTTTCTTCTTTTGCATAAGCCATAATATTTTATATTTCCCATACAATACAAAATAGTACAATTATATCTTTAGTAATTTCTTTAATTGGCATTGATAAATATTTATGTTTGTTGTGGTTTTAAATGTGCTTCAGGCTTTTGTACTATGTATAAATCTTATAGATTTCCTCGTATAAATATTATCTCTAAATCCTAAATGGAAATTCCATTGTGACCATCTCCAACTCACGAGTGGCATCATCTAACCTGCGTTTCTTCAACTTTATTGAATCATAAGCTATTACACGACTATTCTGCACGAGAAAATATCCTAATCTTACCCTCGAAGTATCACAGAATATCGAGAATCCTCTAGAGCCTACTGGAATAAGGATAACACTAGTATGGTTGTCAAACGTGCCTTGGCTTCTGGAATCTCGTCTTACATTCCTACATTCACTGAAATTTGGTGACTTTCTATTTAAACTCGGTGAGTAGTGGTGCTATTCTAGAGGAATCCTATACAAATAATGCATGTAGTAGTCTGTCAAAAAAAAATCAATCTCTTTAGGAGAAATGGATCTCGGCCATTTAGGAAGTGCTTCAATCTTCTCAGAATCTACCATCTTTTCATTCTTAGATATCATGTGTGTCACGACCCCAACCCCGGTCGTGATGGCGCCCAACACAATTTCTAGGCAAGGCCGACCATTGTAACACTCTCAACCTGAGTATGAAAACTCATCACAGATAATTAGATATTTATAACAATTAGCAAGATTAATAATTCTGATAATAGATAAAATAATATGGAAAGCCATAGTAATACCAATATAACTCCCAAAAGATCTGGGGTCACGAGTCTAGAGCCTCTAGATACAACTGAGTAATGAATTCTCAAAAATACATAAGTCTAGGATGCGGAAATATAAAAGGGATAAGGGGGAGAAGTCGGGTCCTGCGGACGTTAGGCAGCTACCTCGACAACTCCTGAGATAATCTGGAGAGCAACAACAAAGCTACTAAGCCTCCGGAACACCTGAATCCGCACACATGGTACAGGGAGTAAAATGAGTACTTCCAACTCAGTGAGTAATAAGCATATATAATGACTGAGAATGAGAATACCCGAAATAGCACAATGTCAAGCTACAGACAACAGTTTAGTACAATTAACGGTGAAAATGGCAACAAGACAATGATAGACAAATATCAATGTATGAATGCAATGCAATGCACATGACCGCTGTGGCGCGTGACCCGATCCATTTGGGTACCCGCGCTCACTGTGGGGGTTCAGACTCCGGAGGGGCTCCTACAGCCCAAGCCCAATATCACCGTAGCATTCGCTGCGGCGTGCAGCCCGATCCACAACCAGTCCAATTATATGCATGCAAGCCACACGGGCACAACCAAATTTATCATTTTTCAGTTCCAATTATCAGGAATTATATTTTAAGTGTTTTAAAACTTTAGAAATTTACTATCATTTCGAGACAATGTTTAACTCAGGACTGATATCATGAAAACAGACTAAACATCATGAAAACAGTGATAATAATCCCTAAGGGATCCAAATAATCGGCATACAGCCCAAATATACTCATAACAATCCAAGTAGGATGTTTACCAACCAATTTCTAGCCAATAACATAGTATGAATAACCCTCGGACGGACTAAGCCATAGTCCCCAATCACAAACGACCCCACACTCGCCGTAGAGTACGTGTCTCGCCTCAATATAGCG
>MU688378.1:7243-17561 GCA_026770625.1 Nicotiana glauca | reverse complement strand
CCGAGGCGATCGGCCCGATCCATAATCATCAAAAAAATATCAAGAAAAGCACATAAGGCTCAATTATATACAAGGAAATTCCTACCAAGGCTCAACAACTCATACGTTCACTTTTCATTCCTTCAAGTCTCTAGCAAGTCAAAATGATCATATTGGCAATTTAAAATAAGAGATATTCCCCAATTAGACATGACATGGGTCCTAAACTACCCGAACAATTATCATATAGTAGCTACGCACGGACTTTCATCACCTAGTACGTACGTAGCCCCCGCATTTAGCAACAATTACTCATTTACAATCCTATGGGGACAATTCCCTCTTACATGGTTAGAAAGGAGACTCACCTCGCTCCAAAGTGCACTCCAATGTCCAAGAACGAGTCCAAGTCCTTAATTCGAAGCCGGACAATCCCAAACTAATCAAACGAAGTAGAACTAGTGAATAAAGGCTTACAAGGTTAAATTCTATCTATTTAAGCAATTCCCCAACCATTAACACAAGTTTCCTAAATTCTNTTTAGTGTTAAATCAACCTAATGTTTATGTATTTGAACTAAAAGTGAGTGGGAATTACTTACCTTGCAGTGATATGTGGAGACTCTCTCTTTGAAACCACCAAAATCGCCCAAGTGTTGAGAGAAAATGTGTTAAAAATGGAGTTGAGTCCGTATTAAATGAGCTACTTCCCCCAACGATTTCCGCTTCTGCGGTCTGGGGCCGCATAAGCGAGACCGCTTTTGCGATTACTAGGTAGCTCCTGCGGCTTTTGGCAATAAGGGACTAGACCGCTTCTGCAGTCTGGGGCCACATAGGCGAGACCGCTTATGCGGTCGCTGGGCCGTTTCTGCGGTCCTGGGCCAGTTGGGCTCGATCGCTTTTGCGGTCTGACCTCCGCTTAAGCAGAACCGCCTCTGCGGTTAAATGGCCGCTTATGCGGTTTACCTGGTCCGGCCCCCTTTTCGCTTCTGCGACACAATGGCCGCATCTGCGGTCCAAGAACCGCAGATGCGGTTATGACAGAAGCAGCAACCTCAGTCCTTTTTCTAAGTTTCCACCTCACTCGAACCCCGACCATTTGACGCTCGGGGCTTTCGAGCCCGCCCGAACATACCGACAAGTCTGAAATCACGAGGCGGACCTACTCGAACCCTCGAAAGACTCAAAACAACGCTAAATTGAGGAATCACACCCCCAAACCCAATATCTCAAATCATTGAACTTCAAGTTCTAAACTTTCCTCCAACGGGTCAAAACGCCCTTAAACTACTCGGATTGACGAAAAATTTTACGGGTAGGTCTTAACTGATATTTCGGACTTGTACCAAGTTTTTGGAATCGAAATCCGAACCCGATACCTATGAAAACAATGATTTCTTAGTTTATTTAGTTCTTTGAAACTTAAACTTAACAATTTTACATAAAAATTCATTACTCGGGCTAGGGACCTCGAAATTCGATTCCGGGCATATGCCCAGGTCCCATATTTTCCTGCGGACCCTCAAAAATTATCAAATCACGATTCCGGGCCCGTTTACCCAAAATATTGACCTAAGTCAAACTTGGCCTTTTTAAAGGAACTTAAAAAAGCAACTAGGCTTAATCTTGCTCAGAACTCTTCTAACTTCTGAACCACTCGTCCCCGCAAGTCATAAATTAGCTAAACCAAGTGCAGAAAGTATTATTTAAGGGAACGGGGTTCGAAAATACAAAACGACCAGTCGGGTCGTTACAATTGGTTACTTTATTTGAATTAATAAATATAGATATCTTATAATTAAATATAATTCAAAAAATAAAAAATAAATATATAAAATAATAACTACCCTTTAAAATTGGGTGGGAGTAGTTTCGAGTTGGAGTTTATAAATTATCTTAAAATAAAAAAAATAAAAAATTAACTATAAAAAAAAAAAGAAAGAGAAGAAAAACTACCCATTCAAATCGGGATGTAATTTCAAGTTGAAGTTTTGAAATAAAAAATGAAATTAAATAAATAATAAATTAACAATTTAAATTGGGGATTAGTTTCAAGTTGGAGTTTAAAATTATTTTAAAATAAATAAAACAAAAATAAAGACATAAAAAAACTTTCAGAGAAAAATATTTAATAAAGTAATATGCTAATAAAACTTTCTATTAACAATGTAATAATATTAAATGTCACGACCAAAAATCCACTAAGGGTCGTGGTGGCGCCGGACACCTCTGTCAGGCAAGCCAATTAAATCATCAATTAAATCCTCTTTTAATACCTTTGAAAATTTAGGATTTTTCCTTTCACTTTTGATAATTAAAACAATCTCTACTTCAATTCAAATTAAGCAATAACTGTTAGTACACATTTTTCGAAAACTATCCCAGAATCCGGTGTCACAAGTGCATGAGCATCTATTGATAAGGAAAATAAAATACAACATCTGTCCGAAATACAGTGGATAGAGAATAAATATAAAAATGCTGAAAGGAACTACACTAGCTGCGGGTCGTCTCGAACAATGCAGCTCACCTAGTCCCAGAATCATCCGCGCTGCTACGCCCAGTAGGCCGCTAGAGGTATATATATACCTGTGCAACAAAAATGCACAGAAGTGTAGTATGAGTACGTAATCAACGTGTACTCAATGAGTATCCCGCCTAATCTCGAAGAAGTAGAGACGAGATGGCCAACTTCGACACTCACTAGAGGTCAGCTAACAATATTCTAGAAATGTGAGTGAAATCATGGATTTATATAGTAGTTTTAATTCGCGAAGCCAGAAAACAGATAAACACCTTCAACAAATAATCAGGGGCTTTCAAGGTTTATTCTTTGTTATTTCATCAGTTTATATCAAGCCACAAAGGGTAAATTTCACGTTTAAAAATCCTGAAGCGACAAATAACATGCGCAAATCACACCGAGGCAACAGCCTGATCCAACAGGAATGTAAACTGTGCACTTGCCGAGGGTCGACGGCGTGCCTGTAGATGCATCTATTTAATCTGCCGAGGCGTTCGGCCCGTTCCAATATAAACAAACACAGACAGATAGTCAGTCAATATGGAGCAATTATCCAAGAAAGGCCAATTTTCTTTAATAATTTGAGAAAACGAAGCTTAAGTCTTTTTAGAAATCCATTTATAAATTTAATGTGATTTAAGCAATCCAAGCCATCAATGGGTTCACAATTAATCCAAATATAACATGCTTTTGGGTCCTAGACTACCCGGACAATAGCATAATAGTAGCTATGCACGGACTCTCGTCACCTCGTAGGTACTTAGCCCCCACAAATAGGAGCACATAACCAATTTAACTCACCTATGGGGTAAATTTCCCCTCACAAGATTAGAAAAGAGACTCACCTCGCTCCGAAGACTCATAACCGGCACTCTACATTCTTTCAAAGGCTTGAACCAACGCACAATGCTCCAAAACTAGCCAATGGTCATAGAAAGACATTAATATATGCTCAATTAAACTTTACAACCCAATTTGTAACAATTCCTAACCCCGAACGAAAAGTTGACAAAAATGCCCTTGGGCCCACGTGCCCGGAATCTGAAATTTCTCGAAGTTATCCATGAACTCACGAACTCAAATATATGATTTTCTCTTAATTACATACTCAAAATCGTGGTCAAAATTCAAGAACACTAATTTTCTAGGTTTTCCCTCAAACCCCAAGTTTTTCTACAATTTTCATGCTCAAATCCATACATAATTGATGTATTTAACTCAAACTAGGTGGGGATAACTTACCTTGCCATTGATGATGAAAATCCTCTCTAAAAAATCCTCCAAGAATCGCCCCAAGCCAAGAAAATATGATGAGAAATGGCTAAAATCAGATTTTAAAACAACATTCTGCCCCAGCTCTTTCCGCATCTGCGGCTCCCAGACCGCTTCTGCGGTCCCACAGGTGTGGCCCTAATACCGCATATGCGGTCCTCACCAGGCCTCTACCTTTCCGCTTCTGCGCTCCATCCTCCGCAGGTGCGGTCCCGAATCTACGACGAAATGACCGCATCTGCAGTCCCAGCTCCCATCGCCTCCAACTGCTTCTGCGGTCTATCCCACGCTTCTGCAGGGCCGCTTCTGCGGTCCATTTCCGCAGAAGCGGAAATACCAGCAACCAGCAAACCTCAGCCTTCCCAAAAATCCATTTCTGATCCGTTGACCACCCGCAATCCACCCGAGGCCCCCGGGACCTCAACCAAGCCTAGCAACCAATCCCAAAACATATTACGGACCTGCTCGAGGCCTCAAATCATATCGGACAACGCTAAAACTGTGAATTACACCCCAATTCAAGCTTTATGAACTTTAGAACTTCAAACTTCTATTTTTGATGTTTAAACCTATCAAATCACGTCCGATTGACCTCAAATTTTGCACAAGTCATAATTGACATTACGAACCTACTCCAACTTTCGGAATCAGATTCCGACCCCGATATCATAAAGTCCGCTTCCGGTCAAACTTCTCAAAAACTTTCAAATTTCTATCTTTAGCCAAATGGCTTCAAAATGACCAACGGACCTCCGAATTCACTTCCGATCGCGCTCCCAACTCCAGAATCACCATACGGAGCTATTCACAGTCTCGAAATCCCAAACGGACATCGATAACACTGAAATGCACTTCAAGCCAAACTTATGAACTTTCTTCTAAAATGCCAACTTCCACAATAGGCGCCAAAATACTCCTGGGTTATCCAAAATCCAATCCGGGCATACGCCCAAGTCCGAAATCATTATACGAACCTGCTGGAACCTTCAGATCCCGATTTCGAGGTCGTTTACTCAAAATTCCAATCCTAGTTCATTCTTTCAACTTTAAGCTTCCGAAACAAGAATTCTCCTTCCAAATCAACTCTGGACTTCCCGAAATTCAATTCCGACCATACGTACAAGTCACAATACCTAAAATGAAGCTGCTCATGGCCTCAGACTGCTGAATGACGCGCTAGGGCTCAAAACGACCGGTCGGGTCGTTACATTCTCTCCTACTTAAACATACGTTCGTCCTCGAACGTGCTGAGAACTACACTGAAGTAGTCTGAAATCACTGTTTAGAACCTCATGCACCTTCCTGTGCTACCACAACTTTGCTGAGCACATTAGCTCGATAAATTCTGAAGATATTCCCTTTTTATTCGAGCAAATAAGCCTTAGAGCCCGATTCCAACATCCGAAATTCTATGCCAGACCTGTTTCCAACATACGATCACCATATCAATCATTACACGCTACTCAGACATGACTGCATAACTTTGCTGGATTCTTACTTTGCAACACTTAATCCACAGGTCCACGATAATATTTTTTGATCAACTTAGCCCAAATTCAACGAATCAGATGCTCCCATTGCACCTCATGACACACGCAAGTCTTACTCTAACTCTTACAATACCGCCACGACGGATGAGATGTGCCGAAATTCATAATCAACTGTTGAGTCAACCAATCATTGAGTCTATACTTCTGACAAGAAACATTACCACATTATGAACCAAATAATGATATTTGCTCCTTAATATACTTCATATAATCAGGTTGCACTGATCCTAAATCCCATAATCTCGTCTCACCCAGTACGAACTGCTCAGGCAATAAGCCACTCCGAATGCGATCAAAAGTCTCATATGACGCCATAATATGCCAGTAGGCCACCAATCCGAAAACAACACAAATAGGAAATCGAACTCTGGAAGGAACTACCTAACCCCTGCACTATTACGGACTTTCCTTAGAAGATAGGAAGCGAAACACACAAAAATAGCATATAGAAAACCAGACTCGACATCACACTATTGCGGCGCGCAACCCGATCCAAATAACATACCCATGGCGGCGTGCCACCCGATCCACACATAGATCTCACATAAGGAGATTGCACTTCGAGCTAAATCTGCTCATTACGATAAAAATATCGAATTTCGATCGCCAACATGCTAAGTGCATAATACCATTCCTGAGAAGACACATAGTGCTATAGGCTACAAAACTCAAGCACAATTGAGGTGCGGTACATGATCTGAATCTCAAGAGCCATTTTTCTCATAATACGACATTCCCACGCAGGTCCTCAACACATACACAATTTCTCAAGCCGTCTCACAACTCACACGGCATAATGTATCACTTCATGAAATATCTGACAACGAGATGACACCCTGACTACTCCATAGGAAGCGCGTTATTGAAATGAACCCAACTGGCCTGTCATAGAGCCCATATTCACATTTAAACCTATCCACCGACCTCAAGTCGATCCTGATCACATCAAATTAAGCCAATAACCTTTCAAAGGTCCATACTAATTTCCTTCTTCTCATAACACACAAGAACAACCGTCATAACCGGAGCAAACCTCCTAGGTTCATAACCCAATAAACAAAGTGCCCTCCAGGCATAAATTCTCAAAGTGATAATATTACCCAAATTCCTCATACTTGATTTAAATCTTTAGTCAAACAAGTGGCTACATGCCACACTGGTACAATCTTCCCATGGAACACGTTCCCACAATCTTCCAAAATCAATAATAGGTCCGCACATCTAAACCATCGATCGCACTAACGCTGAGAAGCGATCAAGAATCCTTAACCAGAATGCAAAGCCTCTTTCACAACACATCGATCTCCGGTGACACTGAATACAATACCAATCTACTTTAAACATTCCACCCTCCTCTTGCTCATCCGAGCTCGTGACATCCTTACCAGCACCAAACTGCAACCTCGATCCTTACTTCGAATTTCCATGCTACTCACTGCACCCAATGTGCCAACATACGATAGGACACGATTTTCATCGTAACTCCGAAAGCATTAATATTTTAACACTTCATCATTTAAGAACTTTGCACTTAACTCACTTCAGGAGAATCATAGCAACACACAAGTAAATTCCCATAACCGTAGAATATGCAAATCTGCAAGTAGTGGTCCAAGCCACCATAGCCCTTCCGGAATCCGCTTCTACTTAACAAGCCATAACAGAAGAATGCTTCTGAATAACATCAATTACGGCGGCTGATAAGCCTCACACGTATCGCCACAAATCATACACACAACTTGATCACGCTGAATGAACTGATCGCTGGCCCCAATATGCCAATTCAACTATGGCTAGTCATTCTACCTTCTTCCAATTTATCCTTGCTTGCCTTAGAAATAATACTAAATCCATTCAACACATAACATACTCCATCTACACTCACCCCGAGTAATCTTGAATCACGAGACCAGGCTGTCTCAATTCCCACGAACTATTTCATATCACTCAAATGCTACACCACAAGTCAAAATATCATAGAACATTCTGGGCACCTTCTCATAAGCTGCTACAAAGCTTGGTTATTAACTGTACTCATAGGCTTGAAATCAGTGGGCAACACACTTTAACTTCTGAATTCACTAGGACCATTATTGAGATCCACCTGCTCTGACTTGGTCCCGAATATAATCCACTCCATAATCTTATAACACAGGAATACTCTCTCGGCGAAGCACCCGGCGAAGCACCCGGCAAAATCACTTCCTCTGAAACCTGTATCTATACAAGGCATAAATCTTGAACCTTTTTCCAAGTCCGAACATGAGCCAATAAGGCCAACCGTAGCATGCCTCCAACAATTCATTCATTCAAATTACCACTTATGGTCTTTTCCCGTAACTGAAACAACCCATCGATATGCAGGTAAACGGAAACCTCGCAAGTAGTTAACCATGCAACCCAATCTTAGGCGGTGGGACTCTCCCACTTAGCTTGAAGCCACTATTACACAACTCTGGAACTCACCAAACTCCTTTATCTCTTGTTGACATAACCTTACGCAATCATCCGCCGCAAATTCGCGGAATCTTTCTGTAATTCCCCATCTTTCATATTCTGAATCATCATCCACATTCGCACGATCGATCTCTTTGTTGGATAACCAATATAATTCCTTGCAGAAGCTTCACCAACCACGCGACCGCTAATCCACTCACGGGAAATAACCCGCTTGCGGAAATCACTTCCCGACACCTTCCAAATGCTGTTGCACGGGATATAATCACTATGACATCAACAAATAAATCCTGAGTCCAAGCTCACTCTCTAGCTACACCAGTCCGTTCACTCCTCATGGACATCAATTAAATGTGCGACAACACCTTTCCAAATTCAGAGTTATGCTGCGTCCTTCTTCATTTCAAGCAGCTCCTTCCCGTTATACCAAATCTCCTGCCGCATAATGGCCCATACTTCAATTTACATCCGCAGACTTTAATGGCCAGTCGCTAAAATCCCAGATCATTCCAAACTCTCCTTTGGCGTGTAGTCATCCTACTACCAAGCCCATATGCAACATCCGCCACTCTCCCACTTTGGGCAAACTCGCTTCTTTAATCACCCACTTGACTGCTGCTTCATATACCTGGCCTTCTAGGAAATTTTGACACCACCTGACACTTCCCACACGTCTTTCCTCAAAGTTTGCTGCTCATTTGCTGTCTTAAATAAACTCTATCTTCACGGCACTTGAACCCACAATGGCTGCTAACTTTTAAACCTTTCCAAAGGTCATCTTTATCGATCCGTCAACATTAGGAATCCTGATTCGATCTTAAACCACTGCACCATGCGATATCTGACAGTTGTATTTCCAATAATATTTCACAATATCTTGCCATAAAGGCAAATTGTAGCAGATTGTAACACCAACAAACTTAGTACGTTCAATCAGGACCACGACACCCTCTCATAAAAGAAAGCTCCACCACGCTTGCAAATACCAAGTCTCATTACCTCCACCAGCCCTCCCGACTGCCTTTACCCTACCAAAAATAAATACTGAATCCCTTGATTACACACTGAGTAACATCCCTTCAATTCATTCACTGCCCCGACGCGCGGGCAAATATCCTACCATCACACCAATACTGTGGAATAATCGCTCATAAGCATCGTGACAGACTGTGCCTAGCCGCAAGGCTCTTAGAAGTTCTGCCACTGTGCTGAACACTAGAATATCGTTCCATAAGGCGACTATATTAGTCCAATCAACTATACCGGGAGAATCATCCCGCACCACATTTGTAGTGCCATTACAATCCTTCAATTTTTGATTTATAACAAGCGCTCGCGTAAGATTGAATATGAAGAAATCAAAGGCATAAGCCTCAAAGGAATTGACCCGCACGATAAGCAAATCAATAAGGGAAGTACTCCTAACAGCCCTGTAACCTCCTGAGGATAAGTACAGACGTCTCCGTACCGATCCGCGAGACTCTACTAGACTTGCTCATGTCTCGTGAGACCGACGGGAACCTAGTGCTCTGATACCATGTTGTCACAACCCAAAATCCACTAAGGGTCGTGGTGGCGCCGGACACCTCTGTCAGGCAAGCCAATTAAATCATCAATTAAATCCTCTTTTAATACCTTTGAAAATTTAGGATTTTTCCTTCCATTTTTCATAATTAAAACAATCTCTACTTCAATTCAAATTAAGCAATAACTGTTAGTACATATCTTTCGAAAACTATCCCAGAACCCGGTGTCACAAGTGCATGAGCATCTATTGATAAGAAAAATGAAATACAACATCTGTCCGAAATACAGTGGATAGGGAATAAATATAAAAATGCTGAAAGGAACTACACTAGCTGTGGGTCGCCTCGAACAATGCAGCTCACCTAGTCCCAGAATCATCCGCATTGCTATGCCCAGTAGGCCGCTAGAGGTATATATATACCTGTGCAACAAAAATGCATATAATTGTAGTATGAGTACGTAATCAACATGTACTCAATGAGTATCACGCCTAATCTCGAAGAAGTAGAGACGAGATGGCCAACTTCGACACTCACTAGAGGTCAACTAACAATATTCTACAAATGTGAGTGAAATCATGGATTTATATAGTAGTTTTAATTCGCGAAGCCAGAAAACAGGTAAACACCCTCAACAAATAATCAGGGGCTTTCAAGGTTTATTCTTTGTTATTTCATCAGTTTATATCAAGCCACAAAGGGTAAATTTCACGTTTAAAAATCCTCAAGCGACAAATAACATGCGCAAATCACACCGAGGCGACGGCCCGATCCAACAGGAATGTAAACCGTGCACTTGCCGAGGGTCAACGGCGTGCCAATAGATGCATCTATTCAATCTGCCGAGGCGTTCGGCCCGTTCCAATATAAACAAACACAGACAGATAGTCAGTCAAGAAGTCAACATGGAGCAATTATCCAAGAAAGGCCAATTCTCTTTAATAATTTGAGAAAACGAAGCTTAAGTCTTTTTAGAAATCCATTTATAAATTTAATGTGATTTAAGCAATT
>MU688377.1:9165-27633 GCA_026770625.1 Nicotiana glauca | reverse complement strand
AATAAATTTTGGACCCCCCCCCCCCCCCCCCCCCAAATTTATTCTACGCGTTCACGACTTGGTCCACGCGAACGCGATGCCCATTCTGTCCAATCCTTCGCGAACGCAACACTGTGCACGCGAACGCGAAGGGTAAATTTTCGCCCAGTGATTTAATACCCAGAAACAGAACAGACAGGATTTTATCCCATTTTCTCAAAACTCTCTCTTCTCCAACAGCATATTGGGGCGATTCTTGGGCGATTTTCATCAAACTTTTTGGGTAAGTGATTCTTGACTCGTTTTCTTCATTTTTCCATCAATATTATTCGAATTCCTAGGCCTAAACATGTGTAAATAGGTAGAAAAAAATTAGAGAAATGGGTATAGTTAGGATTTTCAAAGAATATGTGATTTAGACCTCGTTTTGGGGTCGAACTTAAGAACAAGTTACATATTTAAACTCGTGGATGGATGGGTAAATTTATTTTGGTTCGAACCTCGTGTTTTGACCACGTGGTCCCGAGGTCGATTTTTACTATTCCAGGCAGAATGTTGTAGAAAATATATTTAGCAATTTGAACTAGTTTGTTAAGTAGTATTGATGTTATTAAATCAATTGTGTATAGATACGGTTGAATTGGAGCCAAATTCGAAAGGAAAAAAGCATTGCTAAGGATTGAGTTGGCCATAGACCTTCGAGGTAAGTGTTTGATCTATCCTACCTTGAGGGAATATGAGTTGAGTATAATTGCTATTTGTTATATGTAGTGTCCGACGTATAAGCATGGTGACGAGTATCTATACGTCGGGGGTCGAGCATGACCGTGAGTCTTAAATTGATAACCTTATGTGATTATATGGAAGGAAATGATTATTGGTTTCATACCGGTAATATATATATATTGTGGATTAATTATTATCGGTTTAATACCGTTAATATATATAGTGTTGATTAGAGATTATTGGTTTCCTGCCGGTAATATATATTGATTATTGTTATTGGCCATAGATGCCGGTGACACATTACTGAAATGGGATCGTGTGGCACGCCGACCACTTATACATTAATAAAATGGGATCGTGTGGCACGTCGACCACTTATACATTATGAAATGGGATCGTGTGGCACGCCGACCACTTATATATAATGAATCGGGATCGTGTGGCACGCCGACTACTAACAGATAATGATTGTTGATATTGGTCGTAGTTGTCGGTGACCTATTGTGTACTGCTTTGATAAATAAATGAAAGTTTTATATTAAAAACAGGAGCGAGTGGTTGCACTCCTGTAATAAGAGAAGTTGAGTTTGAAAGTGAATTAAATTCCTTTATATTATTTCTAGCAATGTATATATATATCCTGTGGCTACTTCAGGGCATTTTTTCTCTTCTTAAATATTAGATGTTATTTTCCTGCTATTTTGTTGCATATATATATTTTTAACTGTACATGTTTATGTGGGTGTCTGGTACTAGCCTTGTCACTACTTCGCTGGGATAGGCCAGGCACTTACCAGTACATGGGGTCGGTTGTGCTGATGCTACACTCTGTGCTCTTTTTGCGCAGATATAGGTTTTGGACAGCAGCAGCGGCAGTAGTGCGATTGTTGATACTCCGACCACCGAGATATTGAGGTAGCCTTGTAGGCGTCCGCAGGACCCGTTGTCTCTTCTATCCTTACTTTTCAGTCTGTTATCTCATGTATTCGAGATAAACAGTTTTGTATTTCTTTCAGACGGTTATGTGTATTATTCTTAGAAGTTCGTGAGTATTGTGACACCAGTTCTTGAGTAGTGATTTATGCTTGAATTTCGGTATCGCAACTAGTTACGTTTACTAAGTCTTCCGCTAAATTAATTTATTCCGCTGTAATCATATTAACATCGTTAAATACTTTAAAATGAGAGTTGTAGGATGGATAGATAAGTAAGAGTTGGCTTGCCTAGCTTCCATTAGTAGGCGCTATCACGACTCCCGATGGTGGGAAATCCGGTCCGTGACACAAACCTTCTTCTAGAGGTGAGTGTCGTATATTAACTATCACTAGCACGTTCATATTCTTCAAGAATGAATATATGTTCATAAATCAGATGTTGTCACATTCACATCATGAATGGACCATAATCATCTATATGTACTTTGTAAAATCTCATGTTAAATCGATGACAAATATTACTTTCACAGAGTGAAGGATTATTTTGAGAATCCTTATTATTCTCTTTATCACAATGATGACGATTATAATTTCGTCTATTGTCACGTCCACATCCATTGATACCTTCACGGTAATAATTTTGTCTTCTTTCAGACGTATCACATATTGCTATCATATTCTCTTAAGGGAATGAGAACGGAACAAATTCAATGAGACAAGTTTTTACTTTTTGTGGTCACGATCATACATGACTTTGATCATGGCAAGACATAGAAAGTTTACCACTTCGAGCAGTTATAATTTCTTACTAACTCCATTAGAGTTATAATCAAAATTTATTTTCTTTGCTTGTATTTAAAATCAAATTATAGAATAAAAGAAAAAAATATGGTAAAATACATACTTTAAATTCAGAATTAAATCATGAAGGAAGTTTGTGGAACAATTGACAATCATTACGCTCAATTACAAAACTTCTGCTCAATTGGTTAGAGTGACGTGTTATGAAACAATAAAAGTAGAAGAACAATATTGCAGAGAAATAGAGAAGGAATTCTTATTGAATTTTGAGATTAATTATAATAGAACCCTCTTATTCATAGTGATAGGGTGATTTAGCGACCAAGAAATAAACGCTGGAATGTAGACATTAGGAGACAAAAATTAGAGAAGACAGACAGGACGCGGGAGGGAAGAGTTTATTTGTAACGGAAAAGCCACAAAATCACCGCATTATAAGCACAATATACGGTGCTTTGAACTCTACCTAATAGCAAGACCACCGCCACTTTTCCTACTCAAAACTAAGATCACAGCAGAGAAATTGAGGTCGTGATGGTGGGACCACAGAGGCCACAATTCGTTCTATTTGGATCCTCCATTGTTCAGATCAGTTACAGCAATGGCGGTTGGGGTTCCATCCTCTCTGACATTTATGCTCGTAAAGTATGTTTCCCTTTCTGTGTGTGCCTTTTACGTGTTAATGTGTGTGTGCTGGTGTTTTGTTCGATTGTTTGTAAGTCATGATGGTTCAGATTTTGATCATTTCATGGCTGTGAATCAATTCAGTATACATTTTGTATTTATTTCTCATTTTTGTTCAGTTTATACTTCTATTTGTGTATCCACATTCAAGAATTTTTTTGTTTATCGGTAGGTTCAAACAGTATGGGTTCTAAATTAATAATTTGTGCATAATTCAATAAAGTTTTAAGACAAATACTGAGTTTGGACAAAAGTTACTAGGTTCAGCCTAACCCGTATATAAAGGGCTAGCTCCACCCCTGGGTCCAAAAGAACTAGAGGGCCGAAAAGGGGAAAGAGGCTAAAAAGTTTTATGTTTAGCAATTTTGTTTTGATACACTTGTTTTCTAGTTTTAGTGGTAGACTTATTCCAATTAGAACACCATAATAAGGGCTTTGGTAAAGTTCACATTTGGCTGGAAAAACAACCATTACTACAACAACAACAAAAACAACCATTACTACTTCAATAAAATTAATCTGAGATAAAAAGAAGAATACACTAATTATATTTATATGCACCAATTATAAAACATAGAAATCAAAAGCTAGGATATCAATCTTCTTGCAAGTGAGGAAGGAGATTACTTTATCAACAATGTCATTAGTCACCCCTGCTTGAGTTGCATAATTTTGGTTGCCTTAAAGATGAAACAAAATTCGTTGAAGAAGCTCTTCGACTGTAGCAGAAGTCGCCCTAAAAATGTGTGTTCTAACTGTGATTAGTGTTAGTAGATTATGGGCATTGATACCCACAGAAGTTGAAATTATGAGGTATTAATTAAATATGTCTTTGTGCTGCAGGGTGTGTATGTTTTCCGTTATACTCAAATATCTAAGATCCTTTTCGCAAGTGAATCAAGTACTTTTCCCATCACAAGTAAACCTAGTTGTCTGACAGTAAAGAGACACAATAGCAAATTACATTTCCAATGGCTAAATAACTCTATTACTAATGAAGAAATCGGGATTATAATATCCACAATGATTACCAAACTACTTCCACACTTCGTTTAAAATCTTACAATTCTTTCCTTTCATGATGCTAAGAAACAACAACAACAACAACAACTACCCAGTATAGTCCCACAAAGTGGGGTCTAGGGAGGGTAATACGTACACAGGCCTTATCCCTACCCGAAAGGGCAGAGAGACTGTTTCCAATCGACCCTCAGCTCAGAAGAGAAAGAAAAGGAAAGGGAAAAAGAAAAACAAAAGAGCATTAGTGACTTCAGCAGAAATCGCATAAATAATTATCTAAACATAAAACCATAAATTAAATGGCATGCGATAACATCGACCAGTAACTACCATAAGAGGGCACAATACAATACGCAAGTCATCTATGGGGAACCCTACCAAACCCCACCTAGCCCCGGGAATGAAGAACGAAAGGTACTAGAAGCCCCTATCCTACAACCCTGATACTAGACCTCCAGACTCTCCTATCAAGGTCCATGTCCTCGGAGATCCGCATTCTCGCCATGTCCTGCCTAATCACCTCTCCCCAATACTTCTTAGGCCTCCCTCTGCCTCGACTCGAGCCAACCACCGCCAGCCGCTCACAACTCCTCACCGGGGCATCAGGGCTTCTCCTCCGCACATGCCCGAACCACCTGAGCCTCGCTTCCCGCATCTTCTCATCCACTGGGGCCACCCCCACCTTCTCCTGAATAACTTCATTCTTAATCTTATCTAAGAAACTACTTTTGAAAAATATCTTCTGCTTGTGACCTTTCTTACACTTAACTGAAGTCTTATATCAATCAGCCAGTAAGGTGCCACATTCTTTTTAATGAAATATCTGCCTGCAGAGGAAGACTACTACCAAATCAAGCATCCTCATCTCATATTGTTTTTTTTTCTTTTTACTGATCTGCAGTAGTTGGTATTCTTGCTAGACGGTTCTTCTTTTGGTTATCATAGAATTTTGAATGTTAAATTATGCATATCTGGTTTTTCTCATCATTGGAATCTAATCCTTTCCAGCATTGTCCGTTAAGTGATTTTCTTTGAAGTTATTACCCGAGATATAACAGATAATTTCAGTTGATGTGAATCTTATGACTCCAAAACTGCTTTGTTTGTTTCGTTCTGATATAGACTACAAATTACTTAGGGAAATTTGAGTGCTCCGTTGTTGTGATCTTAACAGTGCTTATATATATTTTTTTGGTTCAACATTTACTGTAGAAGTACTTCTTTCACGAAGTTGTGTCTCCTGCATTAAAAAATTTTGGCAAGCTAGTTTATATCACAGTTATATTCACTTAAGCAGTGCGTCTTGGCTTTGTTGAGATTAGAGAGTAATACCTTCTAATCTACTGTAGGCAGACGTAATATTGCGAGGTTACTATGGTTGGAACTCCAGACGTGCTCTACAGGTCCTTGATCAAGTATTTCCAAAGGTATTGCTTCTCCCAATATCTCTTCAGTGTGAAATTCACTTAAAAGTTTAAGCATAGCTTGTTACATAAGTGCATAAGTGCTCCCTCTGTGTTATTGCTTCTTTTATTATCAGTGAAAAGGATGCTTAATACTACTGTTCAAACAACCTTTTCTATGAAATGTATGCAAGAAATAGTGCTATTTGCATTAGAACTTAGCAGTACCTTTTTGTTCACATCATCTACAAATCAAAAGCTCATCAAGGTCTCTTCTTGGATTGATATCATGGAGTTGTTAAGAATTGACAATGTCCTATAGAAAATTACCTATCAAAAAAAGGAAGAAGAAAGGAGAATAAGAATTTAAGATAGCAAATCCGTCTTTTTGTGCAATCACTCTAAGATCTCATCTGGATATCTGATACTGGGAGACACTTCCAGTATACTAACTTTTTATTTCTCGATGGTGTTTTCCTCTTCCAGGATGCAGCTGTTCAGCCCACATTGGTGATTGTTTACTTTGGTGGTAATGATTCAATGGGACCTCATTCATCTGGATTAGGTCCTCATGTACCTCTTCCAGAGTACATTGAGAACATGAGAAAAATTGCAACTCATCTTAAGGTAGCTTATTTTACTACAGGAGTTTCTTTTTTCTTTGTTTTCGACCCACAGTTTCTATTCTTATCTGGAAACACATGAATGGTTAGCTGGTTCAAGACAACCACAAGACCTTAAGATATAATGTTTTAGAATGCTTTAAATTATTTCAGTTATATAAATTGGGTTTCACTTGTGTAAACGAACTACGGTGATTATTGATCCCTGGTTTCTTTTCTCGTTTTCTTTTTTATGGGGATGATTAGAGCCTCTCAGAGAATATTCGCATTATCTTTCTCAGTTGTCCACCTGTTGATGAGGCCAGAGTTCGTGAAAATACAAGGTAATTCAATGGCCATCATATGTCATCTTATCTTTTATGTACTTGTTTCCAAGTCCATTCTTTGAACAGCATTTCCCCTTTTTCTTATTACTGGGACAAATTTGTCATGTCTTTTGCAAACAGTTCATACTTCAGTGAGTTGGTTCGAACAAATGAGTTGTGTCGACAGTATTCGGAGGCCTGTATAGAGCTGTGTAATGAGATGAATCTGAAGGTTGTTGATCTTTGGACAGCACTTCAGAAAAGGGAAGATTGGTTGACTGCTTGCTTTATGTAAGTCCATCTATCTATCTGTTGTGCGCTTTGTTTATCTACCAAATTGAGAACATCTGCAATAATCTAATCTATTTTGTTTCCATAAATTTCAGTTACTTTCATATCTTATTGTGTTTTATGAAGATAAAAATTAGCTTCCTTTTATATTTAATTGGCTTATCCTAGACTGTCCCTTGGGGTGCAGCCCTTCCCCGGACCCTGCGAGAACGCGGGATGCCCCTTTTTATGCCCTTGTCCTAGACTCAGATTTTCCTTTCTTATGCACTTTCAAATATGGTTTCTACAATTGTTTGGAAGATCTGGTTTGATATCTTCCAGTGAGCTGAATTGCTGCTGTCACGTGGGAAAATCTTTCCCCATTAGATGTGTGCTATTTATTAGCATCACCCACGGAAACTGAACTTCCACTATTGTCTCATGGCTCTAGTTATGCTTTCTAAATTACTCCATAAAATATCCCGAATTAGTTTTTGAAAGTGCTAAACATGATGGCTCTGGTATACAAGTTCTAGCTGGATCAGAGTATTTTATATTTGTAGTTTGTTCAGGAATGCTGAGTTATGTTCACTACACTACTAATTGACAGTATTTTTTTGAGTAGTCATCAATATCTGCGTCCTGGAATCTTGATTGACACACAAGGTAGAATATTGTCTCAGTGATTATAGGGCAATCGTTTCTCCATTGCCCGAATCATAAGTCTCTGATTTCGATGTGCCTTGATCCCCATTTTTCTGAATGCACGGAAGAAACACTGGTGTGTGTAGCATAGTTTTACTAAAATAACTCTATATCTCAGTATCATGTAGAGACTCAAAAATTATGAAGGAAGAGGCTTTTGCAAATTCCATCCTATCATGTTTAAATACGCCCTCAGCTAGTTTTTTTTTTTTTTAAAATTAAACAGGGATGGGATTCACTTGGCGGAGGCAGGGAGTAAAATAGTTGTTGAAGAGATCATCAAGGTATTGAAGGAAGCTGAGTGGGCACCTAGTTTATACTGGAAATCCATGCCAACAGAATTTGCAGAAGACTCACCTTATGATTTAGTTCTTGCGGATGGCAAAACCACAATAAACCCATCCGAGTGGACATACCATCGAGAAATTCAATGGGATTAGATTTCCCTTTGTAAGCTTTTGCATTATTGAAATGAGTGAAGTTCAGAATTTACTTTTTTTTTTGGCTAATAGAACTTACCTTGTAATGGTGTAATTGCAGTTTCTCGTCTCTAAGAAGATCATCATCATATCATATTTATATTATAAGCTTGAAGACTTTTAGGTGAAGTTATTTTACTAATATATCCTTCAAATTATATGACTAATTTACCTTCTAAATTTAACCCACAATCTCTTCTTTGATATAAAAATTCTGAAGAATATGAATAGTTATTTGCATTGAATAACTCAATAACGAATTGTATTCAATTTATTTAAGCTAATACTAACATAAATATAACGAGAACGAAGGGTTGGAAGTTACGGAAGAAAGGAAGAGAAAAAGTCACGGATTCTATGAATTAGTTTATGCATAGCACAATTCTGCTCTCATCCTCTTTTTGATGGTTCTGATGCTGGAGTTTTGTCGTGTAAGTATTCTATATTTTTTTTTTCTTTAAGAAGACTTTTCAAATGTATTCTTAGTTTGTCAATTAGTACTTATTTTATGTCAGGTATGGAACTAAACTCTTAAGGAAGAAAATTTGGTGGATCAATACATATTTCTTTCATCTTAAATTATATGGGTATTATAGTTCTCCAGGTGAGAAAAAATTAAGAGGGTGGGTGAGGAAGATTTATGTTTACACTTTTACTTTTTGGCTTTAATTTCTTTTCTATTTTGATGAAATTTGATTAATTAAATTTTGTCTTAGTATGATTAATATCACATTTTAATCATTTAGGTTAATATATTCATTTGCTTCTAAGTGGCAACAAAGACTTTCATATTCAAGTATAAGTCATTCAATTTCTTTGACGGATAATATGTGTCTTAACTGTTGACAACTAAATCTTTTTTTTTTTAATTTATATTTATAGATATCACAAAGTAAAATTAGAAATGGATTTAGACCTTATCCAGCTACTCGAATGTGAAGTGACCGGGAAGTCCAAAATTAGGAAAAAAAAAAGAATAAAAACTAGAGAAAGATAGTATTGGAATAACATGTTGACAAAAGAGTGCAAGAATCATTATTTCTCCAAATAGTAAACGAGTTACCATTCTCATATGTCTCACATAAATTTACTACCTTATGTGAAATATGTTGAAACACATCGAGTGGGTCTGCCAATAAGAGGAAAATAAACTCGAAGTAAGGATTATTTAATTTTATAGTGTACACATTTTGGGAGCATTCTTTAGTTGGCCTAAAAATTGTAGTGATATATGCGTTCCAACTTACTTTGAATAAAGGCATAGCAATAAATAGTTGTTGTTCTAAGTATATTTGCTGATGTGCACTTTTATCAATTTTTTGATGCTTTCTTAAGATATTTTAAAGAGCCCCATCAAGATTGTATGGGGTTGAATTTGACCAACCATGTCCCTACACCAGCATGTCCAACCGCCGAACGTGCACAAGCCAGGGTAGAAGTACGACTCAAGTGTAGCGGAAGGAACGACCCCATAGTTCCGTCGACCCCTCAATAGTGTATATTTCGTTTCTATTCTTTAATATTTCAGGGAGGACCCTTTATTATATAAAGGGGGTCCTAGCGTTGTAAAAGGACAGTGAATATTACAAACTCTTATTTTTCTTGAACTTTCTTCCCCTTTCTTTCTATCTCTCTCTCTCATATCTACTGTAACTATTACAAACAAGGCATTGAGAATATCTTAGGGTCTTATTATCTTCGATTACGATTTACCCTCGATCTCTTTCGATTGATTTGCTCGGAAAGTATTCGATAACTTTTGAGTCAAACAATTTGGTGCCGTCTGTGGGGATTTTGGTAATCGAAATCATAGTTCAAACCTAGGATATCAAAAGCAACAATCACTGTTCTTCATACCCCTTAGAAACCAACAACGGCAGAAAGAGAAGCAAGGATGAAGACGATAGCAGATGTCACAACCAACCTCATAGGCCCCCTCAACGAGGCCGGTAGATAAAACACCACGAATACCACACCTAGTAGTGCACCGGAGGGGGAGATCTCACCCTCTTCGCTCGAAGATTTGACGATTTTGCACGAAAAAAGGGCCTCTACATCTGCAACTAAGGAAACACCCCCAGTAGTCAAAAAGCTACTAGAGAAATGGTTGACAAACACTATAAGTAGCATGCTCGAAAAATTACCTCAGGGAAATATCAAAGATTCGTCAAGGGCAGATATCGCCACCAACAACGACGAGCCGGGTGTTGTAAGAACAAACAACGCTCACATTGATATTGACGCAAGCAATGGTGCACTCACAACCATCATTAAGAAAATGGAAGAAATGGAGAATGAGAACAAAGCACTTCGTGATCAAATGAAAGAGCACCAGGAAAGAGTAGACAAAATTCCTGGTGCCCCTAAGCTACTGCCGAAACACGACGTGGGAAGGTTCGTTGAACAACCGTATAGTGAGCAAGATGCCCCTCACCCGACCCCAAAAACCTTCAAGATGCCACCATACTAGAGAATATATGACGGGACTACAAATCACGAAGACCATCTGATCCATTACGTGACCGCTGTAAAAGGCAATGACTTATCAAAAGAACAAGTGTCGTCTGTCCTGCTGAAAAAGTTCGAAGAAACTTTGACAGGAGGGGCGTTAATGTGGTACTCTCAACTACCAGCTAGATCAATATCGACGTTCAAAGAGATGGCAGACAAATTTGTCACCGCTCATGCAGGAGCAAAGAAGGCCGAAGCTAGAGTCAACGATATCTTTGCCGTCAGGCAAACAATAGGTGAACCACTCAGGGACTTCCTGGCCTGATTCAACAGGGTAAGAATGGGTTTTCTAAGTGTATCGGAAGGAATGGCAGTCGCATCTTTCCAGAACGGGCTAAAAAGAGACGGTTCAAAAGCGACCAAGAAGCTGCTCAGCCGACTCATGAAGTACCCCCCACCACATGGGAAGAGATCCACAATGCTTACTGCGCCGAAGTAAGAGTAGACGAGGACGATCTTAACGATCCAACCCAACAACTAACATCAATACATTCAGAGATAAGAACGGATCGATGCAACGATGGACGACGGGAACAACCCCCACGCTTCAACAAAGAAAGGCATCGGCCCTATGTCAGAACTCCCAATCCACCCCCTCCGAGGCACCCAGACGCCGTGCAGCAACATATCGCCCCGTTTCAAAATGAAAGATGTATGCCCCCATTATTATCTGCTCATAACTTTTGTGTGTCCCATTCAGAAATAGTGTACGCACTGGAGAAGCTGGGCACAAAGGTGCAGTGGCCGCAGATAATGAAATTAGATCCTAATGCAAGGAGGTCGAACGTCCTGTGTGAATTCCATCAGGAAAGAGGACACAAGATCGAAGATTGAATAGGTCTATGATAGGAGGTGGTCAGAATACTGAACTAAGGATACGTGAAAGAGCTGCTTAGCGATAAAGGAAAGGCCAATTTCGCCAGAGGACGCGACCAGTCTCAAGGACCACTGAAACCACCTTCTCCAGCATGCACCATACACATGATTGTCGGTGGTGGCGATGACTCAGCAATCAACCATGTAAAGTTTACCACCACACACAAGCTGAAGCGCACGACCGCTCACGAGCAGTATGATGACTTCGAAGATAGTATCACCTTCGATAAGTCTGATATCGACGGTTTGTCTTTTCCTCATTATGATGCTTTAGTTATAACTTTACGTATCCCTGATATTGATGTGAAGAGAATCATGGTAGATGATGGGAGCGACGCTTGTATCATCCGTCCAAGAGTCCTCATGCAAATGAGACTTAAATATAAGATAATACCGCGTTGCATAACACTAACAGGTTTTAACAATGCAGTGGAGCGGACCTTCGGAGAGATATCATTGCCAGTCTTAGCAGGGGGTCACGCTGGAAACCACATTCCATGTCATGAATCAGGAAACGACTTACAATACCATTATAGGGCATCCTTGGGTACACGCCATGCGAGCCGTCCCATCGAGCTTCTACCAGGTAATTAAATTTCCCACCCCATGGGGAGTATTCAGCATTCGGGGTGAGCCACGCATCGCTCAGGAATGCTACTGGATCGCCCAAGACTATACACATACCAAGCAACTAAAAGGATCAAGCGCGGAGGCATAACAATAAGCCAGGTCGGGAACTAAAATCAACCCGATAACAGAAGCCATCAAAGACCCAGATGTCGTAGAAGCCTGCAAGGCGACAGTCGAGGACCTCGACCCGGTCCAGTTGGATGATACCGACCATTCAAAGAAAGCCTACATCGAGCACAATCTCTTTCACCCAAGTAAGTACAATGAATTCTTAACTAACCACGCAGATTTATTTGCCTTCTCTCATTCAGACATGCCGCGAATCCCAAAAGTTGGTATATCATGGGGGCACACCTTTGGCACTGTTCTCACCTTCGAACGTAATCTGCTGCCTCTTTTTTCATAGTAGGCCAGTAATAACCGGCTCGGATGATACATCGGACGAGGGCACAATTACCTTTTTGAGTGCCGCAGTGGCCTTCATGCACCTCTTCTAATACTTATCTCATTTGATACGGCCCGAGGCACTTAGCGAGGGGGCCGCCAAACGTCCTCTTGTAGAGATCATGATTTATCAGGTTGTATCGGGCAGCTTGTACGCGGAGCTTCTTGGCTTCTTTTTTGTCGCGTGGGAGTGTTCTGTCCTGCAGATAGGATACAAACTGTTTGCACCAATACCAAGTAAGGTTTAAAGAGAGTACCTCAACGTGATCGATGGCCGAATGAAGGAGGGTGACCACACTTTCTTTACTGGTGTTCTTGGTGGCCGCGGCTAGTTTGGCTAAGCCATCTGCCTCGACATTTTTTGCCCTGGGGATTTGCTCGAAGCGACATTCGTCGAATTCAGGCATCAGCTTGTAGATTTCTGATTGGTATTTTTATAGCCTTTATTCTTTGATCTGGTAAGTCCCGGTGACTTGATTTACTACGAGTTGGGAGTCGTAGTGGAGGATGAGTTGACGGGCCCCGTATTTGATGGCTAATTTCATACCTGCAATCACAGCCTCATACTCGGCCTCGTTTTTAGTCATCTCGGGGCATCGTATGGACTGACAAATTATTTTGCCCGTGGGGACTTCGAGGAAGAGTCGTAGTCCCGATCCCGAGGCATTCCTGGCACCGTCAGTGTAGAGAGTCCAGAGGTCAGTGTGGGTGGCGGCGCGGAGGGACTCTTGCTCCAACTCTAGCAGTATCTCTGCGCTGAAGTCAGCGATAAAGTCAGCAAGTACCTGCGACTTAATGGCGGTTCTTGGGTGATAGGATATGTCATGCTCGCTGAGCTCTATGGCCCATTAAGCGAGCCTACCCGAGAGTTCAGGCTTATGCAGAATGCTTCTCAGGGGGAAGGTCGTTATTACTTTTATGGGATGACATTGAAAATAGGGTCTGAGCTTTCGTGAAGCTACGACCAGTGCTAGAGCCAATTTCTCGATGTGTGGATACCGTGTTTCGGCATTTACTAAAGTTTTGCTGATATAGTAAATAGGAGACTGCGTACCTTTATTTTCGCGGACTAAGACTGTGCTGACAGAAACTTTGGACACTCCTAGATACACCAGCAAACACTCGCCCGGGTTTTCTTTGACGAGTAACGACGGCGAAGATAGATATGCTTTTAGTTTCTTCAGGGCCTCGATGCATTCCTCGTTCCACTGTAACCCATGGTCCTTCCTCAGTACGCTGAAGAACTTGTGGCATCTTTCGGAGGACCTAATGATAGGTTATAATTACGTATTTTAGTCGATTATTACACTCTAATTTACTGCACTTTAGTTGAGTTTGCGCTTTAATCGCTAGTGTTTTGCACTAACGGTGTGTTTTATGCCTTGTAGGTGTGATTCCGAGTTATATAGATGTTATAGAATGAATTTAAGTGATTTGAAGCTTTGAAGTCTGAGTAAAAGCTCAAGGAATTAAGCTGGGATCGTGTTCGGGGGTCAAATTTGATAGTTGAGAACAAACGAAGACTCGATGAGGTATATTGTGCACTGTCTAGTAAATTGGATATAACTTTTTTCTCAAAACTCCATCTTGGTTCCACAATATATGGTTAGAAAGCTAACTCAAAGGACTAAAACTTTTATGTTTTACGTTTTTCCAAATTCCAAATGGAACAGGGTGAAAAACCGCGGTTCTACCGCGACCACGGCAGAACCGCGGTAGAAGATGGTCGCGGACAACTGAAGAATCAGAGGGCATGTTTGGCCGCGATTCCACCTCGAACGCGGAAAAACCACGGCAGGAGGCGGAAATTTCAGGGACTTATATGCAAAACACAGGATTTTAAGCCCTAAACCCTATATTAAACCAAGGAAGCCGGCCAAGAAGGNTTTCATTATTGGTTATGACTTTTAGTATTGTAGTTTTACATACTATTATGAATAGCTAATTTGTTATCTAGAGTTTTGATTGAACCTTTTGTAGGATAAATTCTTGCTATGTTTTTATATAATTGAGCCATAGCTTTTCTCTATTTGTTCAACTATGTTTATATTCTGGTTGATTGAAGAGCTCTCAATTAGCTGTGCCTATTTAGTATGCATAACTCGAGAGAGAGTGCATATTTAGGTAGTTTTTGAACAACACCACTCCCACAGTATATGAGGGATCAATAACCGAGGGTTTAAAGGTGAGATTAGGGATAACAAAGTCTTGGGTGCGATCTGAAGTGAGCTGTATTAAAAGCCAACTAGCGCAGCTCGGGAGAGTGCGTCTAGTAAATTGTCGTAATTACTCGGGAGAGATTTACGGTAATAAGAGTGCTCATGATTGGTAGAGAATACTTAGGCGAAATTATAGAAGACATAGCGGGAAGGATTCCGACAATTGGGGAAATCATAACTCTAGACCTCCTTAATCTTGTCTCTAACCCTTAGTATATTTAGTTGTTAATTTAGTAGTTTAATTTGTTAGTTAATTAGTTAAACACAAGAATCTAAATATCTATAAGTTAGGAATTGTTCAAGCTTGTCTTCTTGGTGATAGTGAATAGCTGTAGCTAAACCTTAGTTCTCTGTGGGATTTGATTCCGGACTTGTAAATCGGATTATATTTGCAACGACCGCATTGTCCTTTTTATAAGTCATAGTTGGGCGTGATCAGGACCGCGAGATGAATCTTGATAGGGCGGCTATTCACCCCGTCAATTTTTGTACCTGCTTCTTACTATTCAAAACCTCAGGTATTGCGTCTATGGCCTTGATCTGATCCCGGTTGACTTAGATACCTCGTTGTGATACGAGGAAACCTAGGAATTTTCCCGAGGCCATGCCGAAGGCACATTTTTCTGGGTTTAACTTCATCCCGTACTGCCTCAGTATCTCGAAGGCCTCTTGCAAATGATCGATGTGATCCTCCTTTTTTGATGACTTTACTAGCATGTCGTCGATGTAGACCTCCATAGTCTTGCTGAACTGTTCCTTGAACATCTTGGTGACCAACCTTTGATACGTTGCTCCCACGTTATTGAGTCCGAAGGGAATCATTTTATAGCAGTACGTCTCTTTGTGGGTGATGAAAGTTGTCTTCTCTTGATCCTCTTCGGCCATCATAATCTGGTTATAGCCGGAGTAGGCATCTAAGAAATTTAGTAGTTCGTGCCCTAGAGTTGCGTCAATCAGCTGATCGATGTGGGGAAATGGGAAGAAGTCTTTTGGGCATGCCTTGTTCAGGTCGGTGAAATCCACACACATTCTCCATTTCCCATTTTTCTTTTTAACCATGACGACACTGGAGACCAATTACGGGTGTTTTGATTCTATAATGGAACTGTTGGCTAGTAACTTGTCCACTTCTTCACTGACCACCTCGTTGATTGCGCGTTGAATTTCCTTCTCATCTGCCGCACGGGCAGATATAGTGGATTGACGTTTAGCTTATGAGTAGGGAGCTTCTCCATTCTGTCATCTCACCTTGGCCCTTTATTAAGTGGGGAATGGATATAATCGGTCCTCTACCAACAGGATGAGGAAAGGTATGTTTTCTCTTAGTTTTGACTGTCTATTTTCCAAGTGGGTGGAAGCAGGTGCGTACGCACATATATGCGAACAGGAAGTCATCGCCTTTGTATGGAAAAACATCATATGCCGTTTCGGCGTCCCCAAAGAAATCAGCTGTGACAATGGCCCCCAGTTCATTTGTAAGAAGACAACAGAGTTCTTCGAGAAGTGGCACATTAAGCGGATACTCTCCACTCCATATCACCCCGCCGCCAACAACCAAGCCGAGTCCTCCAATAAAACAATATTGAACATACTAAAAAAAAGCTCGAGGAAGCTAAAGGGTTATGGCCCGAATTACTACCTGATGTATTGTGGGCATACCGAACCACACCCAAATCCAGCATGGGAGAAACGCCGTACTCGCTGGTCTACGGGACCGACGCGGTCATACCCGTTGAAATCGGGGAGCCAAGCCTGAGATATTCACATACTAGCGAGGAAGAAAATAATGAAAGCAGATTGCAAGATCTGGACGAAGCCGAAGAACGAAGAGACATGGCCCATATAAGAATGACGGCCCAGAAACAGCAGGCAGAAAGATATTACAACAAGAAAGCCAAAATGGCAACTACGTCCTCAAAGCCAAAACATTTGCGTCAAAAGATCCGAGTGAAGGAATATTGAGAACCAACTGGGATGGACCATACAAAATCACAGCAGCATCGAACAAAGGAGCATTCCAATTGGAAGCAATGGAAGGAAAAACACTCCAAAACAACTGGAACGTCACCCACCTCAAATACTTCCACTTTTGAAAGGTGTCTCCCGAGTCGTACTCTTTTTCCCTCACCCGCGTTTTATCCCAGTTGGGTTTTCTCGAGGAGGTTTTTAATGAGGTAGAAAAGGGGACATCTGGTGGTATCTGAGCGTGCGTTCATCACATCGGCCAGTCGACATGATCTCTGGTCCAATATACTGAAGGGACTACACTAGTTAAATCTCCATCGTATAGACAAAACTCTACATTGTATAGACAATTCTCCATTGTACAGAAGTCTCTCCATTATATAAACGGAATTCTCCAACATATGAAAATCGACAAACGGCTAAGGCCATACGAAAATTGACAAACGGCTAAGGCCATTCAAAAATCGACAAACGGCTTAGGCCATATGAAAATCGACAAACGCCTAAGGCCATATGAAAATCGACAAGCGACTAAGGTCACCATCAGGGTTCGACCCAGTTCGACCACGACGGATAGCACTTCGACGATAGTCAAAGCAACATCCTATTGGCTAAGGCCATCGACATCGGGCTCAACCCAGTTCGACCACGACGGATAGCACTTCGACGATAGTCGAAGCAACATCCTATTGGCTAAGGCCATCGATATCGGGCTCGACCCAGTTTGACCATGATGGATAGCACTTCGACGACAGTCGAAGCAACATCCTATTATCTAAGGCCATCGATATCGGGCTCGACCTAGTTTGACCACGACAGATAGCACTTCGACGACAATCGAAGAAACATCCTATTAGCTAAGGCCATCGACATCAGGCTCAACCCAGTTCAACCACGATGGATAGCACTTCGATGACAGTCGAAGCAACATCCTATTGGCTAAGGCCATCGATATCGGGCTCGACCCAGTTCGACCACGATGGATAGCACTTCGACGATAGTCAAAGCAACATCCTATTGGCTAAGGTCATCGACATCGGGCTCGACCCAGTTTGATCACGACGGATAGCACTTCGACGACAGTTGAAGCAACATCCTATTGGCTAAGGACATCGACATCAGGCTCGACCCAGTTCGACCACGACGGATAGCACTTCGACGACACTCGAAGCAACATCCTATTGGCTAAGTCCATCATCAGGGTTCGACCCAATTTGGTTATGACAGATAGTACTTCGACGACAGCCGAAGTAGTATCTTTATGGATAAGGCCATAGATCTCGTTCACCCACGACGGTGACCACTCTGATGACGATCAAAATAAATACCCCAATGGCTAAGGCCGTCCACATCGTTTCGACCTCGCTCAAGTCACGACAACATTTTTAACAAATAACAAACATCACCTCAATGGAGGCTAGGTACCGAAAAACAAAAAATTATCAGAGAAGAATAACGACAAAAATATAGTTTATATATCACAGCAAAAAACATATCTACATTCAACCCCGCAAAAGGGCCCCACTACATTCCAAAAATAATAATAACAAAACATGTACAAATTCAGGGCTTCTCGTCATCTTGCCCGTCGTCCCCTGGGCGATAAACTTCAGTATACCAAAAGTCAGAGTCTAGCCGATCAACATCCTCAAAAGTGCAACCTTCCTGATCAGGGGAGTCAGAACTGTATCCGTAGGCTTCAGGGCTATACGAGCCTCGAGCCGCCGCGCCTGGACTTCCTCCTCTGTCGCTCGACCCTCGGCTTGAAGCTCCCTATACACGTCAAGTTTGGCCTCCGCAAAATTTCACATCTCATGCGCATTGCGGCACGCACTCCGGTCAGATATAGGACGAGATGAGAAAGGTTGTGAAGGTCGAACCGTGTCCTCAGAC
>MU688376.1:106602-124528 GCA_026770625.1 Nicotiana glauca | reverse complement strand
CGGGATTAATTCGGTGACTTGAGACACCATTATATTCTCAAGTGGCGACTCTGAAAGATTAAATAACTAATCCCATTCCGACCGTCCTTTAATTGGAAAAACTCTTTTTATTATATCCTACACGGGATGTAGTAAAGCCCTAAAAAAGAGGTGTGACAAACCCCGGCCAAACTGGGAGGCAAGGAAAGCTCATAAGCAACCTCCCCAACTCACCTCAAAATCCCAAAATGTCCAACAAACCTCGGACTCAACTTCCCTTTCTTCCCAAACCTTATGACGCCTTTCATAGGCGAAACCCGAAGCTGAACCCGCTCTCCGACCATATATGAAACATCACGAACCTTCCTGTCCGCGTAGCTCTTCTGTCTGGAATGGGCTGTACGGAGTCTATCCTGAATCACCTTAGCCTTCTCCAATGCCTCTTGAACCAACTCTGTGCCCAATAGCCTGGCCTCACCCGGCTCAAACCAGCCCATAGGAGATCTACACCTCCTACTATATAAAGCCTCATACGGCGCCATCTGAATGTTGGACTAATTGCTGTTGTTGTAAGCAAACTCCGCCAATGGCAAGAATTGATCCCAAGACCCTCCAAATTCAATCACACATGCACGGATCATATCCTCGAGAATCTGAATGGTGCATTCGGACTGTCCGTTCATCTAGGGGTGAAATGTTGTGCTCAGCTCCACCCGAGTACCTAGCTCCTGCTGCACGGCTCTCCAGAACCACGATGTAAACTGAGTACCTATGTCTGAAATAAAAGAAAATGGAATACCATGCAGACGGACAACCTACTGGATATAAATCTCCGCCAACCACTCTGATGACTAAGTGGTACACACAGGAATAAAGTGAGCGGACTTGGTCAGCCGATCCATAATAACCCAAATGGCATTAAATTTTTTCAAGGTTCATGGGAGTCCAGATACGAAGTCCATGGTGATGCGCTCCTATTTCCACTCCGAAATCTCTATCTGCTGAAGCAACTCACCCAGTCGCTGGTGCTCATACTTCACATGCTGGCAGTTGAAGCATCTAGACACATAGCCAACTATATCTTTCTTCATCCACCTCCACTAATAGTGCTGTCTCAAGTCCTGATACATCTTCGCGACACCCGAATGAATGGAATACCACGAACTATGGTCCTCTGCTAAAATCAACTCTCGAAGCTCATCAACATTAGGCACACAAACCCGACCCTGCATCCTCAACACCCCGCCATCTCCGATGGTCACATCTCTGGAATTACCATGTTGAACCTTGTCCTTAAGGACAAGCAAATGAGGGTCATCATACTGGCGCTCCCTGATATGATCAAATAGGGAAGACCGGGACCACACAAGCTAGAACCCAACTGGGCTCCGAAAGATCCAATCTCATAAACTGGCTAGCTAAGGCCTGGACATCCATCGCCATATTCCTCTCTGAAGTTGGTAAATATGCCAAACTCCCCAAACTCTCCGCCCGATGACTCAAGGCATCCGCCACCATATTAGCCTTGCCCAGGTGATATAGAATAGTAATATTGTAATCCTTCAGCAACTCTAACCACCTCCTCTGATGCATATTTAGATCCGTTTTCTTGAACAAGTGTCGCAAACTCCGATGGTCAGTATAGATCTCACAAGGCACACCGTACAAATAATGACGCCAGATCTTCAAAGCATGAACAATAGCAGCTAGCTCAAGGTCGTGGACAGGGTAATTCTACTCATGTATCTTCAACTATCTGGACGTATAGGCAATCACCCTACCGTCCTACATCAACACCCCTCCGTGGCCAACTCTCGAGGAATCAAAATAGATAGTATAAGACCCCGAACGGGTAGGCAACATTAAAATTGGGGTTGTAGTCAAAGCTATCTTGAGCTTCTGAAAGCTTGCCTCACACTCCTCTCTCCACTGAAATGGTGAACCCTTCTGGGTCAATCTAGTCATAAGGGCTGCAATCAATGAAAATCCCTCCACAAAACGACGGTAGTAGCCCGCCAAGCTAAGGAAACTACGAATCTCTGTAGCTAAGGAGGGCCTAGGCCAACTTTGCACGGACTCTATCTTCCTCGGATCCACCTGAATGCCCTCACTCGATACCACATGGCCTAAGAATGCCACAAAACTCAACCAAAACTCACATTTCGAGAAATTTGCATATAACTTCTTCTCTCTCAGGGTCTGAAGCACTGTCCTCAAGTGCTGCTTATGATCTTCCCGACTCCGGGAGTATACAAGAATATAATCTATGAAAACAATAACGAATGAGTCGAGATATGGCATGAACACATTGTGCATCAAATGCATGAAAGTTGCTGGGGCATTGGTCAGTCCAAATGACATAACAAGGAACTCGTAATGGCCATACCGAGTCCTGAAGGCAGTCTTCAGGATATCTGGCTCATGAATCTTCAACTAATGGTAACCTGAGCGCAAGTCAATCTTAGAAAACACCTGTGCACCCTGAAGCTGGTCAAACAGATCCTCAATACGAGGCAAAGGATAACAGTTCTTCACTGTAACCTTGTTCAACTAGCGATAATCAATACACATGCGCATGGAACCATCCTTTTTCTTCACAAACAAGATAGGAGCACCCCACAGTGAAACACTAGGGAGAATAAAACCCTTATCAAGCAATTCCTGCAACTGATCCTTCAACTCCTTCAACTCAGGAAGAGCCATACGGTACGAAAGGATGGAAATGGGCTGAGTGCCCGGCAACAGATCAATGACAAAATCAATGTCCTTATCGGGTGGCATACCCGGAAGATCAGCTGGAAACACATCGAGATAATCCCGTACCACTAGGACTGACTCGACAGAAGGGGTATCAACACTAACATCTCTCACATACGCTAAATATGTGGCACACCCCCTTCTCAACCATACGATGAGCTTTAAGGAAAGAGATAACTCTACTGGGAGTGTGATTTAAAGTACCACTCCACTCAACACGCAGAATACATGGCATAGCCAGTGTCACGATCTTGGCGTGACAATCAAGAATAGCAAAATGGGGCGACAACCAGTCCAAGCCCAAGATAATATCAAAGTCAACTATACCGAGTAACAATAAATCTGCTCTGGTCTCAAAACCACAAATAGTAACCATACATGACTAATAAACATGGTCCACAACAAGATAATCCCCTACAGGAGTAGAAACATAAATGGGGGCACTCAAAGAATCTCGATACACACCCAAATGCGGAGCAAAGTAATAAGACACATAAGAATAAGTAGAGTGCGAATTGAATAGAACCAATGCCTCTCTGTGACAACCCAGTATAATATCTGTAATGATGGAGTCGGAGGCAACAACCTTGATACGAGCAGGAATAGCACAATATCTAGCCCGACCCCTCTCTCGAGGGCAACCTCTATCTCCCTAACCTCTACCCCTAGCCCGCTGGGCAGATGGGGTAGTAGCTGGAGCTGTGATCAAGGTCTGAGAACTCTACTAAGCACGCTGTGGATGAGAAATCTGTGGGGGTGCACTCCTTCCAAGTCTAGGGCAATCCCTCACCACATGACGGGTGTTACCACATTTAAAACAAGCTCTGGGAGGGCATAGTGGCTGTGACTGCCTCGGTCCAGATCTGCTGGACTGACCTCTGAAAGCACCCCGTGCAGGAGGCGCGCTAGAAACTAGAGGTGCATAGTAAGGCTCCTGAGGTATAGGCGGAGCTGGAGCACTACTGGCTGCTGGAAGAGCTGAATGAAAGGGGCGACCCACTTAACCCCTATCATAATGACCTGCTGCTGGGGTACGGGCACCAGAATAGTGACCCGACTCTCGATACCTCTTGGCCTCCCTCTCCACTCGCTCCCTGGCGAGCATACCCTTGATCCTCCTAGCATTGCTCACTACCTGCTGATAAGGGATGTCCATCTCCAACTCTCGATCCATGTTAGATCTGATGCATGGGGTAAGACCCTCAATAAACCTACGAACTCTCTCATGGACTATAGCAACCAAGTCCGGTGCATGCCTGGCCAACCTGGTATAGCAGAAAGCACACTCTAAAATGGTCATAATACCATGCGCAAATGATCAAACTCTGCGCTCCATGCGTCCCTGAGACTCTGAGGGACAAACTCTCTCATAAATATATCTGAGAACTGGGTCCAGGTAAGTGAGGCAGCCTCGGCTAGACTATCTATCTCATAAGTGTGCCACCAATCATAGGCGGCTCCCTGAAGCTGGAAGGCAGTGAAGGAAACCCCGCTAGACTCTACTATGCCCATAGTGCGAAGAATACGGTGACACTCCTCTAGAAATCCCAAAGCATCATCTGATGCTAATCCACTAAATACAGGAGGCTTGTACTTCTTAAACCTCTTAAGCCTTAGCTGCTCATCCTCAGAAATCGCTGCCCTGTCTTCGGGCTGAACGGGCACTGCAGGCGGTGCGAGAATAATCTCAGGAACCTGCTCAACATGCACGTGTTACTCAAGAGTGCGGATGGCAGGAGTCTGTGCTCCTCCCCTAGCCTGAGATGTGGCTACAGTAAGGGGAAGCAACCCTGCCTAAGCCAAGGTGGTGTACATACTCGTGACTTGAGCCAAAGTATCCTGAAGAGCTAGAGTAGTAGTGGCAGTAGTTGGCGTGCCAGGTGCCTGGGTTCTGGCTGGATCTACTGGTGGTGCCTCGTCGGTAGCTCGCACAGGTGCTCTAGATGCCTCACGTACGCGTCCTCTACCTTACCCCGGCCCTGACCTCTGACGGCTACAGTAGGGGGCGCGGGTTCCTGATCATCTCGAGTAGCATGTGTCCTCACCATCTGTGAGAGAATAGAAGATAGAAGTTTAGAATTGGTGATGTTAAGATGTCGCATGACAAGGAAATCAAATGAAGTGAAATTTTTTTCCTAATAGTTACATAGCCTCTTATAGATAAGTACAGATGTCTCCTTACCGATCAGTGAGACTCTAATAAACTGGCCTGTGTTTCATGAATCCTATAAACCTAGAGCTCTGATACCAACTTGTCACGACCCCAGTTCGCCCTCCGTGAACATGTCGTGATGGCACCTAGTCCCTATAACTAGGTAAGCCTAACAATGCGGAAAACAACATAGCTTGCAGAATGATTTAATTAAAAACTGAACAACTAAAAGAAAACTGTATATAAATGCCGCTCGGCATATACAACTCAATACTATGAAAGTTTACAATATCACCCCAAAACCCGAAAACTCATAGGAACACAGGCTAATGGAAAGTAAATATGTAGCTCTAACTCCAGAATGTCTAAAACGAATAATACGAAAAGGAAAAAAACTAACTGCTAAAGCTAGAATAAGAAAGATACTCCAGGTCTGCGGACGCGGTAGATGTACCACGAAGTCTCTGTAGCTCTCCCTGTCACAAGGATAGTGCGCCTGATTGGGGGTACCTGGATCCGCACATGAAAAACATACGCAGAAAGGGTATGAGTACACCACAATGGTACTCAGTAAGTGTCAAGCCTAACCTCGGTTGGGTAGTGATGAGGGAAGGTCAGGGCCCTACTGAGATAAAACATAACAAATGATAAGATGAGGAAAAACAGTATAGATAAAGTCTACAGTGAGAATCTAAAGAGGATAAATACGGAAAACTGTAATAGAAAATAGAGACAGGACAACAACAGTAAATACTACTCACAACAGGAACAATAACCGAGGATCTCTTGGTATCCCGGGGATCTCTTGGTATCCTCATCATATACACGAGGGATCTCTTAGTATCCTCAAACTTATATTTACATGTACCAGGGATCTCTTGGTATCTCGAGGATCTCTTGGTATCCTCAAAACTTATATTTACATATGACAGGGATCTCTTGGTATCCCGCACCCTCAGTCCAGAATATATCAAATGCAGGGGGATCTCCCGGGATGCTGTCGCATAGTCCCAATTTAAAACATACAGTAACAGCCCAAACATTAGGATAAATGCTCAACTCAGAACAAGTAATGGAAAAAAAATCCTAGCCTAACATGCTTCACGGGGTGCAAACAAGACAATTTAAGCAAACAGGCAAATAAGTCAACTAAACATGCTTCTCTAAGCTAGCATAGGAGAAACTTGCAATTTAAAAATAAGCAGATAAGCAAGAGAACTCAATTTAAATACTTCAAGTAAAATGGATTTCCAACAATTAGCTCAAGTACGTGCTCGTCACCTCACGTATGAGGCTTTCAAATATCAAATATCATGTCCTAAGGGGAAGAGGTCCCCCACACAAGGTTAGACAAACCACTTACCTCGAACTAGCACAAAAATCAACTAGAAACCACGCCTTTGCCACGAGTATCCGACTCCAAATGGCCCAAATCTATTCAATTCAATTACATATCATAAATAGCATCTCAAGCAACTGATTATACTATTTAATTTAAAGCTAAGGCACGAAATTAGGTAAAATGACCAAAATGCCCCTCAGGACAACGTCTTGGAATCAGATGAAATTAACATTTTCAGAACCCTCGTATTCTCACGAGTCTATACATAACAAGAATACTAAAATCAGAGTCCAAATGACCTCTCAAATCTCAATTAAAGGTCTAAAAACTTTTCCCCCAATTTCTACCAAAATTTCGAAATTAAATTGTGAAATTAACTAAAGATTGATGAAATATAACTAGAAAGGATTAAATAAACGTTACCCAATGATATCCTCTTCAAAACCCTCTCAAAATCACTCTCTCCCGAGCTCCAATTTGATTTTTCCAACTTTTAAAACTAAACCCTCGAATTTCCTATTTCTGACCAGAGATTTCCACTTCTGCGGCCAACGGACCGCACCTGCGGCCCCGCTTTTGCAGAACGCGTGCCGCTTCTGCGGCTTTTACTAAATGGGAAAGATTCTGCACCTGCGGTGCAAATATCGCATATGCGAATCTTCTTCTCTGGAAATCCCACTGCATCTGCGGAAACTGATGGACCGGCCTAAACCCGCTTCTGCGGACCATTAATCGCAGGAGCGGTTTCGCATCTACACAAATTGCACCGCATATGCGTTTCCTGAGGAAAAGTCCTATTTTCACTTTTGCGGTCCTGCACGTCACATCTGTAGTACCGCATCTGCGGTTCCCAAGCCGTAGATGCGAAAATACCAAAAGCAGCAACAATCTGATATCTCCCAACTTCCAAAATCCTTCCGTCAACCATCCAAAATCATCTCGAGGCCCCGGGGACCTCAACCAAAAGCAGAAATAACACCTAATACCTAATTCAAACTTGTACCAACCCTTAAACCACCTAAAACAACATCGGAAACTCGACTAAATCAAGGATTTGAGCCTAAGAACTTCAAATTCTATCAAAACACGCTTTCGATCAAAAACCTAACCAAACCTCGTATGAATGACCTAAAATTTTACACACACATCCCAAATGACATGATGGAGTTACTGCAACTTCCAGAATTCCATTCCGATCCTCGGATGAAAATCTCACTATCGGACCTGATGTTCAAAAATTCAAACTTCGGCATTTCAAGCCTAAATTAGCTATAGACTTCTAAAATGCATTCCAAACACGCTCCCAACCCCGAAATCACCTAATGGAGCTAATGGAACCTTCGTATTTCCATTCTGAGTCCGTATTCATGTTGTTTCGACTACGGATAACTTTCCAACACTTAAGCTCTCATTTAGGGACTAAGTGTCCCAAAACTCTTCGAAACCCAACACCGAACGTCCCGGCAACCAAAAATAGCAGAAATGAACTTAGGGGAAGCAATTAATATAGGATCAGGGTGTTAATTCTTAAGACGACCGTCCAGGTCGTCACAGTCGCACTCGGATATGAAAGATATCCCTCTAGAGGTGGATGTTCACAAGCTAAGCCTGGACCCAGACATCTCTCTGGTAAGGCAGAAGAAATGCCTAATAGCCGAGGTTAGAAACAAGTTTGTTAAGGAAAAGGTAACTCGACTACTTCACATCGGTTCAATCCGGGAGGTAAAGTATCCCGAGTGGTTAGCTAATATAATTGAAAAGGAATAATAAAATTTGAATGTGCGTAGATTATAAAGAATTGAATGAGGCATGCCCCAAAGACTCGTTCCCAGTTCCAAACATCGATTAAATAATTGATGCGATAGCCGGGCACGATTTAATGAATTTTCTCGATTCCTATTCCAGGTACAACCAAATCTGCAGGATCAGGAAAAAACTTCATTCATAACGAACTTTGGCAAATATTATGATAATGTGATGCCCTTTGGGTTTAAAAATGTCGGAGCCACTTATCAGAGGCTCGTGAACAAGATGATCGAAAAGAAAATAGAGAAATAGTGGAATTATACATAGATGACAAGTTGGTCAAGTATTTGAATGTAGGTGATCATTTAAATCACCTCCAAGAGACCTTCGATAGCTTGAGGAAGCATAATACAAAGCTCAACCTGGAAAAATATGCGTTCGGGGTTAGATTCGGTAAGTTCATGGGTTTTTTGGTTTGATAGAGAGGGATCGAGGTAAATCCTGATAAAATCAAATCCATCTAAGACATCCCGTATCAGCTTACAAGAGTAAAAAAAAAGTACAAATATTAACAGGGAGATTGGCTGTTTTAAGTAGGTTTATCTCTCAATCCTCAAAAAAATGTCATCACTTCTTCTTACTCCTAAAGAAAAAGAAGCACAATTTCGAATGGACTCCGGAATTTCAGCAAGCCTTGAAATACCTGGAATGTTATCTAACAAGCCCCTTTCTACAATCAAAATCGGGGGAAGGAGAACAATTGCTAATATATCTAGTGGTCTCGAAAGTAGCACTGAGTGTCGTCCTGAGTGGCGAAGCCAGAAATTTTAATTATGGTGTTCAAAATTGAAACTAGTAGAAAAAATATCCGATAAAAGGTGTTCAATATATGTTGTATACCATCAATATCTAATATTTTACCTATATATATAATGTAATTTTTTGACGAAGGGTGGTTAGTTGACCACACTTTAGGGCTATGTACCTCCGCCCCTTGCCTTCCTAGTCTGGGAGGATGAAGGTACGCAATTCCCTATCTATTATGTTAGTAAAAAAGTATTAGGAGCAGAGACTCGTTATCCACACCTCGAAAAGTTCAGCTTAGCTCTCGTAGTCGCCTCTCAAAAGCTTAGGCCATATTTTCAGTGCACCCGATAGCTGTGTGACAACCTTTCCCTTGCGGAATGTTCTTCACAAGCCCGAGTTGTCAGGCCATTTGGCCAAATAGGTAGTTGAAATTAGTGAATTCGATATTGAATACAAGTCTATGAGTACGATCAAATCACAAGTTTTGGCCGACTTTGTGGCCGATTTTAGTCCTGGGTTATTACCCTTGGCTGCCAAAGAAGTAGTGTTGGTGTCGGAAACAATATCAAGATATTGGACCTTGTTCACAGACAGAGCTTCCAATGGGAAATGGTCCGAGCTCGGGGTGGTCCTAATCACACCCTCAGGGGAAACCCTGTGGTAAGCCATTAAAATGGTTTTGCTAACTCACAATGAAGCCGAGTATGAGGCATTGGTTGCAGGACTCGAACTGGTGTAGGGACATGGCTCCGAGATTATAGAGATCAAATGTGACTCCCAGCTGGTAGTAAACCAAGTGTACGGGACTTTCAATGCAAAGGAGGAACACATGCAACAGTATATGATTAAAGTTTAAAATTTTCTTGCACTATTCAGGGAGTGGTCGATCTCACACATCCCGAGAGAAGAGAACGTATAATCAGATGCATTAGACAATCTGGGGTCTTCTACGGAGATGAACGGATCTGGCTTCAATACTGTAGTTCAACTTATGCATTTGGTACTTGATGTGGACCACTATTATGAAGTAAATACAACCAATCTAGTTTGGAACTAGAGGAATGAGTTCATCGAGCATCTTCGGCATTGCAAAACGACTCGCTACTGCCGCATGGGTGGATAGTTGTACAGGACTTCATACGAATGTCGGTTGGCCCGATGTCTGGGAGCCTAGAAAGCAGATTACGTAATGAGAGCAGTCCATGAAGGAATTTGCGGAAACCATTCAGGTGCAGATTCATTGGTACTAAAACTAGTTAGAGCATGACACTATTGGCCTCGAATGGAACAAAACGCAAAGTCGTTCGTGCAAAAATGTGACAAATGCCAATGCTATGCACAATTGGTGCACCAGCCGGCAGAATTGTTACATTCGGTACTATCCCCGTTGCCTTTATGAAATGGGTATGGATATAGCTGGTCCATTACCACCAGGTCCTGGAAGGATAAGATTTATTTTAATTTTAATCAATTATTTCATTAAATAGGTTGAAACAGGTCCTTACCAAAATATCGATGAGCGTGAAGTGATCAACTTTCTAAGGGAACATATAATTTGCCTATTCAGAATACCGTAAGTGATCGCCTGCAATAATGGACCATAGTTCATAGGCTCTAAAGTCACAAAATTTCTCAAAGATCTAAAAATCAAAAGAATTACTTCCTCACCATACCATTTTAGCGCTAATAGACATGCGGAGTTGACCAATAAGTTAATGACCCAAAACCTCAAAAAAAACAAAAGTTAGAAACCATTAAAGGCAAGTGGCCCAAAGAGCTAATGAGTGTGCCATGGGCGTACCAGACGACGAAAAAATCAAGAACGAGAGAGATACCTTTATCTCTCATATATGGCGTGGAAGATCTGCTCCAGATGGAAGTGGGGGAACCAACCTTATGGTTTTCCCAAGCAAATGAAGAAACGAATGACGAGGCATTGCTGGTGAAGCTGAAACTACTTGATGAATGTAAGGACTTGGCACACGTAAAGATGGAACAATACAATAATCGAAAAGGCAATCTTTTTTACTTCAAAGTAGGAGTCTTGGTTTTGAAGAAAGTAACTTAGAACGCTTGGGAAATCAACGCTGGTACGCTGGTTCTAATGTAGGAAGGTCCTTACTGGGTTATTGCTAGCACTGGAAAAGGATCATACGAGCTGGAAAATCAAGATGGATTCAAATATCTCAGCAGTTGGAAAGTGACTCACCTCAAAAGGTATTACGGCTCATGGATACCATCAACAATAAAAGTATGTGCTGCATTATTTTTTCCTTCGACCAATTTTTGTCCCAATCATGTTTTTCCAGTAAGTTTTTTAACGAGGAAGTAACGAAAAAAATACAATGAAAGGAGCGCCATCTACAAAGTTAAGACCTTCTAATGACAAGGCATCTAAGTAACAAACTACTATGGGATGGTTAAATAGTCTTTGGCTTAATGGCAAATTCCTAATGGGAAGTAAAACCTTTACATCAACCAAAGGCTATTCAACCGTTCATGATTTTTTCAACCAACAAAGAAAGACCTACAGTGTTCCAATTCGCATACTTCCCATTAGAACACTGGGAAAATAGTAAGAGATACGGTAACGTGATTGCCATAAAAGTCGGGGACTACAAGAATCGGGAACAATAATATCTTATCGAGACTGGGGACTGAATCGCTAGCCACGTAGAAACAAGTTGTACAAGTTAGCCATATGTATTGGCAATTTCATTTTTAGTAACCGAACACTTATGTACTTTTGAAGATACAAAGAATAAAACAAAGTCATTTTATTTTTATCTTTCTTCTTTTCCAAACGATGAGTAGATTTTATCATTTGAAAGTCAAAAAAAACTTGTCGGGGTCGAAAGGGAGCTACGATTAGGATTTAAGGGTATTTATTTTAGTGTATGAGTTTGAACTATCTCAAGTTGCACTTCCACAAACTTTGGATATTTTTAATTCTAAGTTAAACTAAGATTACCAACTAATAATTAAAAGTAGAAAATTATTTTTTTTGTTTTTCAAATGATATAAAAGGCCTAGGGCTATGACCTCAACCTAGGTGTTTGCCTAACAGGTTGTAAACTTTAAAGCTTGTTTTATTGGTCGGGATGTATTATAAATATCAACACTCAAATACCCACTCAATAACTCTCAGTAAGAGAGTGATTGTGCCCAATTCGGCTTTCTCAAGTCCAAATGGGTATTGAACGAAACGACTGATAAAAACCTTAAGTCGGGTTTTACTATCTCTAGATTCAGCCCTTTAATTGGGACTATCAATCTCTTGAATTAGCCCAATTTCTTGTTAGCCAAGTTTTCCTAGACTAAGTCTCTCTTTCTCAAGTAGTGACGAAGTCAAATAGGCATGAACTAGTGTTTACAACAACCACAACAACAACCCAGTATAATCCCACTTAGTGGGGTCTGGAGAGGGTAGTGTGTACGCAGACCTTACCCCTACCATGGGGTAGAGAGGCTGTATCCAAATAGACCCCCGGAATCCTTCCCTCCAAAAACTTCCCACATTGCTCTTTGGGAGACTCGAACTCACAACCACTTTTTTGGAAGTGGAGGTTGCTTACCATCAGGCATGAACTAGTGTTTGCAACCATTAATTCTACAATTAAAAGCAAGAACAAGGCTAAATAATAAACACCCAACCATAAACAAGAAATAAATCAAATACCTATTAAGTTTACACTCCAGGGTTAGGTCACAACCGTAGTGAAAATCTAGCTACTCATGCTTAAAATGGAAGAAATAGAAGAAGAAATGATAATTAAACCCATAATGATGATTAAAATAATAAAATATATGTTCAAAAAGCTTAAAATGGCAAAAACTACTAAATAAGGTAAAGAAGAATGTCTACTATGGCTGCTAATATCACAACTTAACTTTAAAAAGTGAAACTCTTCTATTTATACACAGCTAGAATTTTCGGACAAAAATGCCCTTTCGGAGGTTCTTCGGTTCCACAATTCCATGCGCGGTCCGCACTTTGCTTCAACTTCTCATTATTTGAATCTTGTGACCGTACAATTCTGAACCACGGTCGTATCTCCCATTTTCTGCGGTCCACACATTTTTGGGTGCGGTCGAACAAGTCTCTTCTGCGGACAACACAAATGCATCTGCGATCGCATAGCTGATATTCTACGGTCGTACAATAATTGTGCAGTCCGCACTTTTGTTTAATTCAATATAAATGTTCTCTGAACCTTGGCTCCTGACTAGATTTTGCGGCCACCCTTTTCACTTGTCTTCTGATGGACATTTCTTCACAATCTGCGGTCGCTGATGATATTCTACGGTCCGCACTTTGAGCTTTTGTGACTTTTTTGTTCTTTAGTTCAGATCACTCCTTCTTGAGTCAGACTTCATCTTAGTGGCTCATTTTTGAATATTCCTGCAATTAAGCATATTTCATCAATTTTTGGGAACACTATTAAACGCTTTTGGGCTAAAATGAAATTTAAAAGACGCTATAAGTAGTCAAAATTCCTATTTATCAACTGCCCCAAACTTAAGCTTTTCCTTGTCCTCAAGCAAATAAGGTAATTCCCACCTCTACAAGTTAAGATCTATTCCATCTAATCTAAGATGCATCAATCACACATCGATTGGGACCAACAATTACCCACAGCACTTATGAATTATCAACAATGCAATGATTTGAACTTTTGAGCACAAATAGTTCTAATATGACACTTGAGCATCAAGAGTTGACTTTATTCATCAAGGAAGCTCGCTCTTTTATGTAGGTCATTGTGGATCACATCTGCTCCTCCTCTACTCTCCGTTAGCATATCTCACTTAAGAATGTAGCACTCAATTCAAAGATTTGTAAAAAGTTCACTCATCTCTCTCAAAAGAATGTCACATGTACGATTCTAAGTACCATATGCTTTCCCCTCATTTAGATCACCACTAATGTAAGTTCACTCAACTTGAAATCACGTAGGGGCTTTTTTGGGAATGCAATGAAGGCTTTTGGACTAAGGTTGGCTATGTTGAAATAGAATGGATTCATCTTTCCTTAAGCACTCAATTTTCTCTTTTCGGCTCATATTTCGCCAACTCTTTGAGGCATTTTCTTCTTCCTTAGGGGAACTAGAGAGACTTAACATCACTCTTTCTTGGTCATGATATTAATTTTCTCTTCTTTGTTTTCTCCATGTTTTGCATCGTTACTTTTCTTTGAATCCCTTCAACTCTTCAACTTATTCACTTTCTTTTTGTATTTTTCTTTTTTTGTTTCTTTCTTTTTTCTTTGCCTTTCCTTTTCTTCATTTATTTTCTTTTTGTTACTTGGTACCTTTTTCAAACTCCTTGTCTCTCTCCAAAAATTATGTTTTAGCCAATTATTTCTCAAGAGTGTTAAGGAAAGCTCGGGTGTCAAGAGAGGGTCACTACAAAGAGGGTAAAGGCTTGTAACATGGTTATCAAATGAGAAAGGTCTTAGGCTCATATGGGTTGACTAGGGATAATAACATTGGTGGGACATGAAAAATTTCAAGAGGTTCAAGGAGAGCCTACAATCACTTCTCAAGCCAAGCAAAACTTAAAATTTTTCCTAGAAATACATTTGGGAAAAGTTCTAGACTATGCGCACGGGTACTTGGACTTGCAACAAAAACATCTCACCTCTCATACAGCTGGATTGTTAAAGAGGAAAGAGTCAAGGGCCCACAATAGCCATATTCAAGATTGAAAATCACTAATGGTTCGACTAAACCACTCGATGATTGCTTAAGTCAACACAAGAGTCAGAAGGTCACTAACTAGAGCTATTTCTTTCCAAGAACTTGGTTTAATCATAAGCACGTAGTTAAGTATGTTCTTACCAAGCGAAGCATGTTTGAGTCTTCGAGTTTGACTCAATTAGGTCTTCTTATTCATTATTACTACTATTGTTACCTAAACACCAAAAATGGACTCAATCCCTTAAGATGGTTGTCACGCCATCCATCATTGGGAAAAGTCACCAGGTTCGCACAAAAACTACCTTTGGAAAGAACCTTATTAAGAAAACCAAATGCTTATTTTCCACTTAAACATAAAAAGAAACTACTACATTAAAAAGAAGCTATTAGATTAAACAGGAAGCTATTAAATTAAACATAGACTACTAAGAAAGCAAAATAAAGAAGCCACAAAGCAAGATGCTGAAAGCACAATGAATATACATAATGAAAGATGAAAAGAAATATATACATTAATCGAGATAAAGGGAAGAATATATACATAATAACAAGAAAAAGGAAAATGTTATCAGTTATTACAAACCAAATGTCAAATCATCCAAATATCAAATAAACTCCAACCTCCCCCTCCCCCCCCCCCAAATAAAAATAAGCATTGGCCCCAATGCTTAAAAAATAAGAATAAGGTAAGAGTAAAGATGACTCCCTAGCAACGTCATCGGTTGGTGAACACCCTCAGGCTCCTCCGACAAGATCTCATCATCCTTGGCTCTGGAGTAGTTGGGTTGGCAAACATATGTCGCACCGCCTCAGCAAGCAGCTAGGTCTGGATCCTCAGACTGGCCAGCTGGTGCCACTGAAGCTGATAGTGTTGCTGGATCCACTGGTGATGTTAGAGATGTCTCTATCAGTAAACCAAATGGAAGGTCGCTAGCTGTTGCTATCCTAGTCGCCTTTTTTCGCAACTTGTTAATTGTTGTCTTTAAAGCCTGGGATTTCCTCATCTTCTTCACCTACTTCCCAAGCTCCTTAATTACTCCTCCAGGTGCCACCAAAGTGTCCATGATGGTCTTCTGGTTCTCCGAAATCTTCTTCAATATGTCCTCTACAGTTGGAGGAATCTGGGGTGCCGAGGTAGATGTCTGTGGTGCAACAACACTGCATAGGTCAGACAGCTTTGTAGTAGTTGCCTGCATCCAGTTGTTGAGGTTCGACAAGGTCTGAGAGACTTGTAGCGTAGATAATGGCTGAGTAGGTATAGGCACTAGCCTCAAAGTCGAGGTGAAGGGAACTACTGCTGAAGGCCCTGTATGTAGAGGTGGAGGTATGGCAACTGAATCTGTAGCTACAACCGAAGGTTCATCATACTGGCCTACAGTAGCAATCGGCTGACCCTTATTCTTAGGGTTCCTCGGGTCCTTCAGAGAAATACCAAATGCATGGCTTTTTTGCCCGAATTTTTGTGTCAAAACGCTTCGACTCCACCCCAAATCCATAAGGTACTCTATAGTAGTGTTGGGATACAGATAGGAGCTGTCACCTTGCCTACCAACCAGAGACATGTTGGCCAACATCATTGCACCCATATTGATTGGGTACCCAGCCATGATAGAAGCGACTAGCTCTGCCCTCGGGATTGGGAGAATGGTTTCATTTTGGCATGGGTCTAGTATGCTACACACAAATGTTTTCCATCCTTTAGCCTCAAAATTGAGGGTGTTCTGAAGAATATGAACCCCTGTTGTGATCCATGGTGGTGGTGGTCCCGGAGCTTCCAGAATCTCAGCTAGCCATGGGCGAGCTGCATCACCCAGTGCAAACTTCTCCAGGTATTGCACAAGCTCCACATCCTCAAATACTAAATATGTATTCAGGGTGCTCTGATCGAACCTCATTTTCAAATTCCTCACTTTCATCACTTTAGTCCCCTTCTTTATATGCACCACACTGGCATACAATTCACGAACTAAGTGCTCTTTTGCATCTACCACACTTTGAGTGAACCATGTCCATCCCTTCCACTCCTGAAATTGTCTTGACATCGTAGGGCTGTATTTATCAATAAGAACTGACGCTCAAGAGTGAGCGATCTTGATGTACACCACTCTCAGAATCTATTGATTGCAGTCAGGCTCACGGCCTATCTTCCCAAACTTCTTTCTTTTTTGACCTCTCAAGGCCGGTAACTCTGGTATCACCCCTCAGCTATCATCTAAGATATCATCCTCAACAACTGTAGTAGCTAGTGCGTCTGGACATATGAAGATGAGGGTCTGGAATCCTGACTATCACCTTCCGAACCCTCGAAAGTGCTCTCAGAGGTACAATGCTCAACCCGGAGCTAATATCTCCCCTGAAGTTGTTGTGGCTGTGATTGCATAGCAGGCTGCTATTGCACAGAGTCGCCCTCCAATTCTTTGCTAGATTGGACATGTGAACTTGATTCAGCGGGCTCTGCAACTCTAACTTGCCCGACAATCACCTTTTTGGATGTAGTTCTTTGCACGACGTGTGGTAAGTTACTCTTTCCTCGGCCTCGGGAGGTTTCACCTCTTCCATTTGATGTCTCATCATGACCATGTAACCTAACCATTTTCTGTAATACATAGTAACATGAGTTAGTCTAGTTCAAGTGCACTATAGCAGACAGTTGCAGAAGAAAAATATTTGTCAGGGTAGGGAAGTGCGGTTTGCACATTTTTAAGTGCGGCCACAGGTGGGTTTGTGCGGACTACAAAATCTGAAACTGCGGCCACAGTGATAAAACTACGGTCCGCATAATTTTGAGTGCGACGACACATCTGAAGTGCGGTCCGCACATTTTGACTGCGGCCGCACAGTGGGTACCTTAAAAATGGCAACTCTTTGACAACAGAGAAAGCCTTGATCTACAGCCGCACACACTTTTCTGAGGCTGCGATTGAATTTGTGCTGACTGCACAATTTCAAGTGCGGTCCGCACAATCTTGCTAAACCAATGTCCTAACTTAGACATCGATGGATCGCACAATTCCTTATGCAGCCGCACAATTCAAAATTAAATTGGGCAGAGTTCTTAGGGGTTTCTATTTTTACTCACAAATTGGACATGGTAGCAACAATTAAACATGACAAGAAGATACTCGTTCCCCCTAATAGTAACTAATAGTTTACCCAACACAATCTACATCCCACATGAAATGAATTTAACAAATGGTCTAAAAATAACTAACAAATTATGAACTAAATTAACAAAACTGAAAAATTCTAGAGATGATTTGAACATACCAATGATGAAGTGGTGTTAAGGAAGGATCAAGGATGCTAAATTAAGTGGCAGATTGATCATATGCTAAAAACTCATGTTTTAGTTATTGTAACAACACTATAAGTATTGCATTTCACAATGATTTGAGCTTAAATGATTATGAGTTGTACTAAATTCATGATTTATGCCTTGCAGGA
>MU688376.1:45413-103300 GCA_026770625.1 Nicotiana glauca | reverse complement strand
ATTGTTTAAGTCTACATCAGTCGAGAAGTTAATCACAATTCCTCGTGGGAACGATACTTTACTTACTACTATATTACTTGTCGATCGCGTACACTTGCGTGAGTGTTTTGGTCGCAACACAGATGAGTGATTCAGTTGTGTGTAATATTTTTGCCTTTGTGCTAATTTCTCAGAATTTGTAAAGTTTCAACAGTAGAATGAGGTCTACTATTTATACATAATAAGATTTGCTAAGGCCGCTATTACCTGTTATGCAATTGCCTTTTGTTGATATGCGGTATGCAGAACTCCTTGTGCGCCCGCATATTGGCCATTTCTATGACAAGCAAACTTCAAAGAGTGTGAAATTTTTCATCTCAAGTTGTGCGACCGTAGATCCCTTTCTGTTGTGGTGTTCAAAATTGTGCGATCCGCACAATGCATGTGCGGTCTGCACTTTTTCCATACTTAGCCAATTTTTCTGACCACAATCCCTGTAAAGCACACCCATTCCTGCAACATACTTCAAAACCAGTTAGCACAAAATAAGACCTATCTAAAGAAGAACAAAAGAAAAAGAAAAAGAAACATGGGTGGCCTCCCAAGAAGTGCCTGATTTAACATCACGACACGATGCAAATTACCATCACGTGAAATGAATTACTGCCACGACGTGGCCATCAAAAACTCTTCCCAGATAATGCTTCACCTAGTGACCATTGACTCTAAACACTTCAGCATTTTTATTCTTCAAGTCCAACGCACCAAAGGGTGTCACATCCATAACCTCGAACGGGCCACTCCATTTAGACTTTAACTTTTCGGGAAATATCCGCAACCGTGAATTGAACAACAACTTAAGATCACCCTCTTTAAACTCTTTGTTCCATATATACTTGTCATGAAGATATTTCATCTTCTCTTTGTATAAGATGAACTTGTGTATGTAAGGTACGAGAATGCATCCAACTCCTTCAAATATGCACCCTTAAGTTGGCGGCGATATCCCACTCAAGATTCGGCTTCTTTAAAGCCCACATGGCTTTGCTCAAGTTCCATCAAAAGATGACAAGCTTTTCCGAACACTAACGGGTATGGGAACATTCTGATAGGTATTTTGTAAGCCATCCTATAAGCCCATAAAGCATCATAAAGTTTCTTGGACCAATCCGTCCTATTAACATTCACTGTTGGAGACTTTCACTTGACTGCTTGCTTATGGATGATAAGGAGTCGTGACTTCATGAGTAACACCATACTTGGTAAGTAAGGTTTCAAAAGCGTTGTTGCAAAAATGCGATCCCTCATCACTTATGATAGCCCTTGGAGTACCAAACCTTGTGACAATATTCTTCTTCAAAAAGTCCACTATAGTTCTCGCTTTAATGTTGGGTAAAGCAACTGCCTCAACCCATTTGGACACATAATCAACCGCGACTAAGATGTAGGCATAGCCACAGGATCCCACAAAAGGACCCATGAAGTCAATACTCATAAATCGAAAATATCAATCTATAAAATGGTGGTGAGAGGCATTTCATTTTTCTTTGAGAATCCACCAGTCCTTTGACATTCGTCACAAAGCTTGACTAGATCACTTGCATCCTTGTAAATGGTAGGCCAATAGAAATCGCAACTTAGCACTTTGGCCGCCATTCCTGCCCCACCATGGTGACTACTATATGGTGAAGAGTGACAAGCTCAAAGAATTTCAACTTGTTCCTCCTTCGGTACAACATCTTCTAGTCACTTCATCCGTATAAATCTAGAAAAAGGTATGGTTCATCCTAATAATAGTCTTGACAATCCCATTTGAGTCTCTTCCTTTGGTTTGAAGAGAACTCATTCGGGATGATACCACTTACAAGAAAATTTGCTGGATCTGCAAACCATGGCACCTCTCTCATTGAAATAGCCAAGAATTGCTCATCGGGGAAGGAGTCATTGATTTCAAGGCCATCATGCGGCCTCCCTCCTCCTCCAAACGAGACAAGTGGTCTGCCACTTGGTTTTTACTTCGTTTTTTATCTTGGATTTCTATATCAAACTCTTGCAATAAAAGCAGCCATCTCATCAACCGGGTTTTAGAAACTTTCTTGATCATAATATAGCAAAGTGTCGCATGATCCATTTGGACAATAACTTTTGCACCCATCAAGTACGAGCAGAACTTCTCCATATCAAAGACAATGGCAAGGAGCTCTTTCTATGTAACAATGTAGTTGACTTGGGCACTATTCATGGTCTTACTAGCATAGTAGACCGGATGAAAAATCTTGTTGATGTGTTGCCCCAAAACAACCCCTACCTCTATATCACTTGCACCGCACATGAGTCAAAAGGAACACTCCAATTTGGAGCGGTGATTATGGGAGTAGTAGTCAACTTGAACATTAGCAATTCAAAGGATCTTATGTAATCATCATTGAAGTGGAAATTAGTATCTTTCTCTAAAAGCTTGCACAACGGGTTCACCACTTTTGAGAAATCCTTGATAAAACGCCAGTAAAATCCCACGTAGCCTAGGAAACTTCGCACACCTTTCACCAAAGTTGGAGGTGGAAGTCTAGAAATCACCTCCATCTATGACTTGTCAACTTCAATGCCATTCTTTGAGATCTTGTGGCCATGGACAATGCCTTCCTCGACCATAAAATGACATTTCTCCCAATTGAGCACCAAGTTTGTTTCTTCACATCTTGCTAACACTTTGTCCAAATTTGGGAGACGATCATCAAAAGAATTTTCGACCATCGAAAATTCATCTATGAAGACTTCAAGGTAATCCTTGTAAGGCCCCGAAAAATTTTGCTAAGTAATTTAAGATTTGGTGGTGCCAAGGTAGGCTAATTATATTATTTTATGTGCGGACAAGGACTATTAATATGATGGATATCAAGTGGATAGGGTAATAAGTGTACGAGTCATATTATAAGTGATATGGGGTCTAAGGAGAGGCCTAAGTCTAAGTCAAGTTGAAAAATTACATAATAGACTAAAATTCCAAATGAGTACACACAAAACCAATTTTTAAAGAGCATATATGCACATATATAAGGTTTTATGTGATACATAACCTCTCAAATGAAAGATCTTCGAGTCTAGTTTCTAATGCTTCAAACCATTTGTCATTTGGACACTCCTACAAAACGTTATGGCCAATAACCAAGAGCTGGCAAAATGTTATTTTGCGGCCAATTGTGTGACCGCAAAACAACTGTGTGAATTGCAAAAGTGGTATGTGAACTGCAAAATGGTTGCAGACCTGTCCAGTGTAACCTAACTTTGGGCATCAGTTTTTGGTCCATTGTACGAACCGCATGTCACGACCTAAACCGGTGGGCCGCGACGGGTATCCAATGCCTTACTCGACCGAGTACCAACGTAACGTATCTTTATCATTACATCAACATGGGTAAATGGGCCAGAAGGGCCGTATGAGGTAAAACGAATAAAGCATGAGGGAACACTCGACATAAAATGACCCAACTTGATATACTGACTTATACATATGACATACAAACCTATAAGGCCTCATACACTGAACATAGGCCGACAAGGCCATACAATCTTTCATATATATGACATATGTCTACAAGACTCTAAGAGTGCATAATCGTCATAAGGCCGGGACAGGGCCCTGATATACCAATCAATACATGTCTAAATCATACTGACCAAATATGCAACTCCGAAGCAAATGGAGCGCACCAACATCTTCCGCTGAGCTGATAGCCTACTTAGAGGACTCTCAACCTGTCTATCGGGACATACGGTTATGAAACGCAACATACCCAGAAAAAGGAATGTCAGTACAAAAAATGCACGGAGTACGTAAGGAATGAAAATCAGTACATAAAAGACATGGATGAAACATGGAATAAAGAATTCCGCATGTAAGTCTAAATAGCTTTGTAAATCATGAAACATTTATAATGTCATGCACGTATGCATAAATGTCGTGTCATGAATAGGTATAGGAATTCATAATATCATCAAGCCTTTGAGGGCATCCTATCATATTATCTCGGTCATTGTAGGAAAAAAATCAACATATATTAGCTGATCAGGTGGTGGTGTGTATATAACGTTGTCACGTTTTCCCATATCCCATATACATATAATATATACGTATATAATGCTATCTAGTCATGGGTCAATGTACATGTATAAATGAATGAAATGCGTAAGAAATTCGTTAATAAGATTTTCTTGGAATGTTATAAGATTAATATACTTTTCGGATAACTTTATCAACGATGTATTTTTCTGAGACCCATGAACAGAAGATATTATGATAATTCACATAGGAAATCAAGAACATAGACATCCTTAGTAATTCTATGAATAGAGTCATTTATGAAAGTTGTGCATTTACTCGTTTCTTTTGTATCTTATGGATCATGCTAAAAAGAAAGAAGGGATACCTTTAACATACCTGAACCGATTTTCTTAAAAATCCCTCTAACACACGTCAATTGCGACAACATGCAACGGCGGATCGAAGTAGGGAAAATCCGTACGATATTCTTGAGAAAAATTGTACGTACTCCCTTAGAATCGCAAATCCCACGTTGCTATAGTATTAAATGGTCTTCGTATAAGATGTTTGGAGCAACTACATTGCTATTGCAAATCATTAGCTTTGCTGAAGCTTTCCTTCTTCATTCAGTAGATGAGAGCAAATCATTTTGCAAATTAGATGGGTTACCTTTAACCCTTTAAGTGCGGTCCCCACTAGGATGAATTATGTCACATAATCTAATCAATTTTGCCACCTTTCAATTATAATATAAGAGTCACAATGTTGGATTGGTGGGCTGCCAAGTTAAGGTTAAGGGCTTATCCAAAAGATTTATCCACCTATTCCTTAATTAACTTATTAATCTCTCATTAACCAATAATTACCCAATTATTCACATAATTAAGAATTATCTCAAATTACTTAAAATACTACCCATTTTTAACACACTTTATACACCTTACTATCATGGTCATGTGGTACCTTGTACGACACTAGTCCATAAATATCCGGCATTATAGCTTTGATCATGTTTAATCCCAAAATGTCAAATTTTGACGAAACTCATTTTCTTTGATTTGCTTATCCTCTCACCTTCACGAATTTACTTATCACTTGTTTGAAATAGCATAATACTTATAACCTCAAAATAATCTGATTTCTGATCTTACATCGATTAACTTATGATAAAACTTTAACGTACGAAAATACGGGATGTAACATCTTATTTTCGAGCTTATATCAATTTACTTATGCGTACTTCCACGTATAAAAATATGGGGTTTAACATCATTCCCCCCTTTAGGACATTCTTCCTCGAATGTTGATTGATGCACTTATCAATTTCGTAACTTATGTCTTCTGAATACTTTAGTACTCTTCTTGCCATCTAGGCGATTGCTCTATGAATAAATCAAAAGGCCAGGACATTCCCCCCTTTAGGCTTCTTTCTCACACCATGACTTGTGGTCAGTATTCTTCCAATCTCGTAACTGTTTCTACCTTTTGTCATGCAGCCTGTACGAATTGTTCCTTGTATGTGCGCCTATGCGACTCTTCTCTCCTTTTTCCTCCAGCTTTTAGCCAATTTCTAGGCTTCACCTCGTGAAAATATATAGAATTATGACAAGCTATCCCTCTAGGTGTCTATAGGTATACTTGAAGTTCTTCGCTTGGTACTTTGTTGAACTTAAGAATATTGCTATATTTTGTTTCATAGCTTTGGTTATATATCCTTATGGCTTTACTACATCTAGATAGGTTAGTATACCATCACTCTTACTTCGATTTATTTACTGAGGTCTATTACCAAACTCCAGGTTACGTTCGTTGTTTATCCTATATGTATAAATATAAGTCCTTTAATGCTTTTTCATTACCGTTCATCTTAAGAATGATGGCCTAATCTCATCTCATACTTTATAACTTTTATCCATCCATTGTTGATTCACTTTAATATTGATTTATAATCTACCACTGATAACTTGACCTCTTATGTAACACTGCATCTAGGGCTCCGTCTCATCAAGGAACATCTGAAATGATTAGACTGATCCACCTAAGGGCGATACCATGCTTCCATAACCGTATTTCATAGTATCACAATGTGATTCACCTTACGTGGGTATTTTAATCCTATATAATTCATTGAATCATTACTCAATCGAAGGCCTAAATGTCATCCTTTATCTATCACAATTACACCCTCATTCCACTACTAGGGCAGCATTCCATCTCTTCTAAATGCTACTAGTATTAGACTCCTTTGTGTTCATTCAAGCTATACTGAACTTTCTTTAAGTTAGAGAAACCATTAGATCTCTTGTTTTCATGGGCTTAATCCCAAGGACTTATCCATTTTCGTCATCTTCTCACTTGCCTTTTCTTATCCTTACTCTTGTCTTCTTAAACCTTGTCGCTCTACCATACTTTAGCTTGCGACATACATATATCTATTTTATAATACTTGCAACCTTCCTTCAACTTGCTTGCCCCATATATTTCCTGATGTTATTCTGAATATCAAGAGAGATATCACATCATCTCTAACTCTTTTTTACTCTCCTGAATAGGCCTCTCAATACCTCGAAATCATAGGCTGGAAAATATGTCATTGACGATGACGCTATCATTCCTGGATACTGAATCCCCACGCTTCTAGTCTTCTATCTCAAGTATGGATTATTAACAACCTTCTGCACCTGAGTATCTCGTACGTTGTTCACCATTACCTTACTTACCTTAAGATCTCGCATCACATCTTCTATCCCTTTCATGACTTCCCTTCCACATAGGTATAATTCACCTCCACGACTTTAAGATCTATTATAATACTTTCACCTATAGTGCATACACAACCCGGTGGGAGATTCATATCAAATTCTTATGAGACTAGTACTTTTCTAACTTGCTTTATCGTAGACTCGTTATAGATTATGGCTATTGTACTATATCTCTTGTACCTCTGATATTAAGAGTGATCCTACAATCTTCTCAACCACGATTTCTATAATTTTCTGGGTCCAATAATTAGATTCCCGATTTACTTAGTTGATGCAATTCTTTAGTTTCCTCTTCCCTCTGATCAACCTTTATGTAGGCTTAATCTATCTTCCAATCTGCATCTCATGGTATTAGTTATTACTTTAGCCCTTCATGGACGCTATGGAATATCCATGATACAATATTCTAACAATTTAATCTTTTGTCTATGACCTAGACTCAATTCTTTCTTTTAACTTATACCGGAGTCTTCTACGACTATATGATTTTCAACATATATACTGCATGGATAATACTCCAAAATATTTGGTGCGTTCATAACGTAACTAACTCTAGATCATTGGTGAAATAATTCATTTCCTTCTTTCTCAGCATTCTTTAAACGTAAGGTATTACTTTTCCTGGTCTTTTTGTCCCTTGGCGCTCACGAATACTAGAATTCCATATAACTCATATGATCTCAAATATCACTTACTCCATGTTCATTGGTCACGATAAATGCCACTTTCTTAGGGAGTGCACATAATGTTGTAGTGAGACTATTTTTACATGACCATTTCTTCTTCAAGTTACTATGCTTAGGTTGAAGCCTTCTTCCTTATTTTCTCAGCTAGTCTTTCATTGTAGTACTTATGGAGGATCCTCTAACTTTTGTAAGACTTCAAGCTTATTATATCGCATACTCGGCGGAATTTTTGTTGTCCTTCCTCGCCTATAATTATCCATAGTTAGTTACCTCCACACCTTTGTGCTTGTAGGGTTGCTTCTAAACTGATATTTTGACTGTCTTCCCAGTGACACTCTCTTTTTCCTTTGTAATTCTCATGTGATACCTTTAACTACCCCACTCCTATATGATTATTTCTCAAGGGTTCCAATTTCATATCTGCGAGACTGAATTCCCCATGTTGGGGTTCACTATGTTTATCTTGCATGATCTATTGATTTGTCTGTAACCTCTTTTCTAGCTATGACTAGGCTCTTCCTGAACCAACTACTAATTACTCGTTGGCCCATTCTCATATTAATATTTCGCGTGATCTTTCTCGGGTCATATCCTTTGTCTTAACTTGCATCCGTCACTAGCTTTTTATCTATCAATAGCATTTCAGGCAGGAACCCTTACTTCCTCTCCTTGACGTCCCGTTTGAATAATGTTTTGGAATTGTAGCAGATCTGTAGGATTTGAATAAGTGTAATCTCATCCCTTTCTCATTTTTATCGCATTTTTCCTTTACCATTCAATAGTTACTACAACCAGTTAATTCTGACTTAATGCCACATCACTCCATATTCCGCCCTTTATGGCAGTAATAAGATTGCTATGATGAGCTACCTATAGATTTTTTTACCTCTTACTCTTAGGCGTCTTTTCACATTATCGATGACCCTTACTCTCCTCGCGGTAATTCTTCTGTACCAAGGATAACATAATTCCTTACTCGCGAGGGTGACACTTAGCGTAATTGGCACATACCATCCCTTAAGCTTAACTTTGCTCACATTGCTTGCTTTAGGGAAGCATCTTCCTGAATGACCTTTAAGGGATATTCTTTTGTCGTCCGTTCTATTATCGCCAGAACATAATCTCTAAATTTCTCATGATGCCGACTATTATCATATCACTCAGTTCCTAATTCCTATTTAGTTCATCTTGTTCACCAGCCCATACTGATTTCTATTATTCTGTGGTGTAACTTTTCCTTTTGTTAGTCGCGTTGGAGTCACGAACTTATTTCTTGAAATAAGGATATGACTGTATGGCCTATACTCTTTTGTTATCTCAAGGCATGTCATCTCTCATCTTTTCCTTCCTTTGACTATAGACTCTGTAATACTGCCATTTTTTGATCTATTGTTGTCATCCATGATCACATCTTACTCATAATGCTTCATTATCCCTCTTTTTATTTGCCTGCTAATATTTCTATCTATTACTTTATTCTGAAAATTTTAACACGACATTCTTTTGCTTTTAGCTCCCCTTGCTCCATCTATTGGCTCTTCGGGTTGCCTAACATTCTTCCTCTACTAGGGACGGAAGTCACACTAAGGTAATATTTATCCTTCCAAGGCTTCCAGTGCCTATCTTTGTAGAGCTCATATCTAGCTGTACTATTTTAGAGTGCACCATCTGGGTGTCTCACGAGGAGATCTATTAGAACATTTGCAATATCATTCAGAAATTTCAACTAACGCAAACAATCCATTCACCATCTTGGGTTACTGTAATCCTAGCCGGATCCTGATATCCTGTGATGACCCGGCCGGTCGTCTTAAGAATTAATTCCCTGATCCCTTATTCACTTCTTTTTCCATGTTTGTTTCTACTATTGTGATTTTCCGCGAGGAAATATATGGAGTTTTAGGGAGTTTTGGAATACTTAGTCCTTAAATGAGAGCTTAAGTTTTGGAAATTTGACCATAGTCGGAACAGTGTGAAGACGGCCTCGGAATGGGATTCCGATGGTTGCGTTAGCTCCGTTGGGTGATTTCAGGTTGAGAAGCGTGTTCGGATTGTGTTTTGGACGTCCGTAGCTAATTTAGGCTTGAAATGTCAAAGGTTGAATTTTTGAAGTTTCCGGTTCGATAGTGAGATTTTTATCCGAGAGTCGGAATGGAATTCTAGAAGTTGGAGTAGCTTCGTAGTGTTGAATGTGACGTTCAGGTCATTCGGACGAGGTTTGATAGACTTTTTGATCGAAAGCATATTTTGAGAGTTTTAAAGTTCTTAGGCTTGAATCTGATGCTAATTGGTTGATTCGATGTTGTTTGAGGTGTTGTGGAGATTTGTATACGTTGGAGTAGTGGTATATGACTAGTTCATGCTTTTGGTTGAGGTCCCGGGGACCTCGGGATGATTTTGGATGTTTGACAGAAAGGTTTAGAGTTGTAAGTTGCAGTTGAAGTCTCAAGGTTGATGTCATAACCGCACCTGCGGCTTGGGGACCGTAGGTGCGAGGCCGCTGAAGCAACAGAATCACCATAGAAACGGAAGGGGGGGGACCATCGGGAGTCGTAGAAGTGGGAGACTTACCGGAGAAGTGGTACCGTATCTACGTATGGGGAGTCGCAGGTGCGGAAAGCTGGACTTAGTGATTTGTCACAGATGCGACCTTTGTTATGCAAAAGTGGGACCGCAGGTGGATTAGCTGGACAGAACATATAAATAGTTGCCTTCGCGAATTTGAGTTATTCTTTCACCATTTTTGAACGGGATTCAAGCTTTTGAGGGAGATTTTTTAGGAAACCATAGTGGAATCACTTGAAGGTAATACTCTTGACTTCATAACTTATTTATATGTGATTAAAGGTCTAATTAGTGGTAAAAGATTAGGGAAAATTAGTGAAAATTAGTGCAAAATGGGTAATTATGGCTTGAGATTAAGAGGCCTTAAAGTGGTTGTTTGAGGGGACAATTGAACTCGAATTTTAGTGTTCTTGATATGTATAGACTCGTGAGAGTATGAGGACTCCGAAAATATAAGTTTTACCCGATTCCGAGACGTGGGCTTGAGGGGCATTTTGGTCATTTTACCTGATTTCGTGTATTAGCTTAGAATTTATTTGTAGAATCAGTTACTTGAAGTGTTATTTACATTATGCAATTGAATTGAATAGATTTGGGCCATTTGGAGTCAAGTACTCATGACAAAGACGTGGTTTCGGGTTAACTTTGAGCCGATTCGAGGTAAGTGTCTTGCCTAACCTTGTGTGGGGGTATTTCCCTTAGGATTTGGTATTATTGATAATTGAAATGCCTTGTACGTGAGGTGACGAGTGCGTACTTGTGCTAATTGTTGAAAAAATCGGTTTTCATTAAGTAATTACTAGTATGTTTCTTTTCTTGTTTATATTACTTGCAATTTAAGAATGTTGTTAGCTTAGGAAAGCATGTCTAGTTGACTTATTTATCATATTTGCTCAAACCGCCTTATTTAGATTATGTGCAACCTGTTAGGTTAGAAATACCTGCTTTGCCTTGGTATGGAACTTGAATTGAATTGTGTACTCTTGTTATTATTGTTGTGTGTTTACTTTGGGACTACGGGACAGTATCCCGGGAGCTCCCCCTATATGTTTACTTTGGGACTATGGATGTGTATTCGGGGAGATCCCCCTGCACTTTTATATTGGAACTACGGGACTGCACCCCGTAAATTCTCCCACTACTAGGTATTTATATTTGCCGCATTATGCATGGAGTTGTTCAACATGCACTCCCCAGAAAGGGAGTGTATTTTCTTCTTATCATTCTCTAAAGTTAGCGGCTTCAGGTAGTTAGCAAGTTCTACGGGCCTAGACAGCAGATGATACCTCTTAGAAACCGAGAGAGTGACATTCATCCTCTTTCGGTGAACTAGAGAAGGGGGTGAATAATTATGCACCAAATTCCTGTGGTCAGGAGATTGGGGAGGAGAAGCACCTTCCTATTGGGCGTTAGTGGCTGGAGGAGGGATATAGTAGATGTTGGTGGCGAAGGTGCAGATGGTGTAGAGTAGAATAAAGTTGTTGGTGTTGTAGGTTGAGAAACAGATGTAACAAGGGCATTGCTGATTGTTGGTTTCTCATCAACTGAAATCAGAGGAGGACAATTTCCGACCTCACAGGACCCGAAACAGCAACGGGGGTCGAAAAGCGAGAATCAACATTCTCTATTATCTCTATTTCACCCTAAAGTGCCAGACCTCACCTTCGGTTGGGGTTCTAAGCTCTACCGATTGAGAATTCGGTTCATTTGATGAAGATCGTTGTCTCTATTGAAAGGAAGCCTCTTCTTCACTAGCTTCCAATCATCTTTAATGACCACTTTGATCATGGCAGGCTTGATCATAGTCTTCTTTATTTTCTTATTTTTATCTCCCAGCCAAGGAAGAGCATTGCTTGTTTGGTCGCTTGTTATTTGGCTGGGGACTCTTAGAGGAAATACCTTCACCAGAGGCAGATCCGAGGGCACCACTCCGAGTGAGAGCATCTTGTAGCAATATCGCAGTCTCTGTATGATTGGATAAAACCTCGACCTCAGGGCAAGTGACAGAACCCCATGAGAGTCTTGAATCAATTAAAAAGACATGGTTAGCAAATTTATTTATGTACATACAAAGGCAGAAGGTAGAAGAACCCATTTTACTATGGTTCTTGGTCTTCCACCCATATTTGGGGGGCATCTCCTTCCACCTATGAGTTTTTGGCGTTGTAATATCTAGAATCTTCTGAAACCATCGGTCCAGGCCTTAAACCCTCGGCGTTGTCCACCAAGTAGTTGAAATAGCGAAGACAAAAAGTCAACAATGATAAAAAGTCTTTTTACAAAGGAAAGAGATTAATTAATTACAAACTTACATGAACAATTCCATGATTCAAGAAAGGATGGTGGTAGGGATGATATCCTTAGTAGCAATGATGACAAACTGCTCCATCCATCTATGATCATTGTTATCATCCACAATGGCAAAAAGGGTGTGGTGGCCACATTTACTGAAATTTATTACTCTCCCATGGAAGATTTTAGAGGAATAAAGATTCATCATTTGTGTTAGGGCTAGGGTTTTCCATATCTCTGTGCACAACTATCATAGGAAAGCTATTGTTTGCCATATGAAGGGCTTACTTATGCCAAGTAGACGTGATATTGATGGCAGAACTCCAAGATCACAAGGTCAAGTCCCCCACTTAAATAAAAGGGCCCAAAGTGAAGTGGTACGTATAGACATACTTAAAACCTTCTTTGGTGAAGGTAACCGTTTCTATCAGGTCAGGAGCAATAGTATTAAGATCCGGGAGGTTACTGTCTCTTGCACATCTGGAAGGGCTAATTAAGGAAGGATATCTGTTAACAGCCCAAGTCCGTAGATGAACGAAGGGACACTTCCCTACTAAAAGAAAACGAGCCCAAAGTGAAGGGGTACGCATAAAAATACATAAAACCTTCTTTGGTGAAGGTAACCCTTTATATCAAGTCAAGAGCAATATTATTAAGATTTGGGCAGTTACAGTCCTCCTGCACAATAGTAATGCCGGAAGGGCGAATAGAGGAAGGATATCTGTTAACAGCCCAAGTTCGTAGATACATGAAGGGAAACTTCTCTTGTAAGTCATTAACAGTGCTTAAGTGTTTGGGTATGATGGTACTTACCATGGGAGGATTAGCATCGATATCGACCTATTTATCTTTACTTCTCTTCGGGCCTCCACCGAAGAGAAAACCACAGTTCTCAAAATACTCAATAAAATATGTCATAACAGTAAGAATGTGGTGACGTTTTCAAAGAATACTGGAAAGAGATGAAAGAAGAAGAAGGTTAAGTGCAAACAGGATAATGAACTTTTGAAAATTTTGGAAGTGAAAGAAGAAAAATAATGAGTATAAGCAAAGATATAGATGGCAAAAATCGTGGTCATGATTACCTCAAAACTGGCAAAAATAATATTGTTGAATTGTGGGGCAACACGTGTTTGGGTATTAAATGCGAGAAGATATAGTTCAGAAGGTTTTCAGAAGATTTTCATCCAAGAAAGGGATCTTCACCAACTTCCCAATGACACAAAGATATGCCACTGGAAAGCAGAAAACTATCTAGGGTAAAATTAGTTTATATTAAATGTTCGAACAGTAGCGTGGCACGTGGAACCAAAGACATGCGGAAGGCAAATCGATTAAGAACCAAAATCGGGAACAACATCTGCATTTGGCATCGGATAGATCCCGAAGGGTGCACAATCAACGTGAGCGGGTTATGTGTTTATCACCAAATGGCATTTAATAAAAAATATTCTCTAATATTAAATAGGCAGTTGCTGCAGAGAATATTTGCATTCATGGTCTGTCGTTACGTATTCATCAATGGCCCCTTTATTGTCATTTAGAGGGGCTTAATCCTAGGATCGTGTTTCTCTAGGCGTAGCTATAAATAATAGTTTCAACGGCCGTTGTAAGGACAGGAAATTCTTGGCAAAACTTATACTACATTCCATTCTCAAGTTCAATAAGATATTTTACATGTTCTCACATATTGTTCTTATTTTTGTCCTCGGAAGCATTGCTCCCGGAGTTGCTATGTCTTATCTTTAATCTTATTTATACATCATTTTGGAAAAAATCAATTCGCTTGTCTACAAATCATATAATGAATTCAATTGTACTCTTACATGTAAACACTATTATTGTCTAATCTAGATAATTTGATTAAGCGGATGTGGTCCCAATTGTTTGGATGAAATTGAACATGAAATCTTACAAAGAGATACAAAAGAATGTGACATACATGATAACATTGAGGAAGTAATGATTACTCAGCTTGCACTCTTGTTTTCAGCCTTCAGATTATTCCTCCTTATCTTCTCAGCTAGGAATATTTTTTGACCAATAACCATTACCTGTCTTGAAATTCAGCATCAAGGGGAGGATAGTAAAGGGTGGTCTCAATTAATTTTCAGGTCGTTGGAAAAGTCTGGTTCAATGATTGAAAAAATCAAATGAATTGCTTGTCCTTTACTTAATTCTTTGTTTGCTCAGTGCACTAGCACAACATCAATGACAAAGTAGAAAATTGATGATGTTCCCTTTTTGGCTATCACTTGCTCATCATATTGACTGCCTACATTTCTTGTCTCTTTAGGCAAAATGAATGGTTAATTCTGTACAATCAAAGCGTATTTGATTATCCTTTGAATACGTACAAATAGCTTATAACAAAGGCAGCAGTACCTGTATGTGTTAGAATTTCAGCCGAGTGCAAAAACACACTATATTCACCCCTGGTCAGGGCGTGGCATATGTGAGCAGGGGCTGAGCTAGCCCTTAGGATATAAGTTTGACTGAATCCAGTAATTTTTGTCCAAACTCTATATTTATCTTAAAAAATCATTGAATTATGTACAAATTATTAATTTAAAACCTGATAGCTAAAAAAAATTAGAATATCAAACCCACAAGTTTCAAATCGTGGCTCCGCATCATTAGCTAGAGCAGCCGGTGCTGTAACGAAACTGATTGCAAAACTTACTCAAAAGCTTTGAATAGTCTACTCGAAATCTTGCTTCTAGCTTGGAACACCTCTTACATAAACAAAAATAGTGTTTATACAAGGCTTATGTCAGTGGTCAACTTGATAATTTAATTATTTGGATCCAAACTTCACGAAACCAAAAATGAGTAAGCTATTAAGTTGACTACTCACATATGCCACGCCTTGACCGGGCGAATATAGTGTGCTAGTGATGGGTTTAGCTAAATTCATAACTAGTGGCACTTGAAATGTTAATTTAAAGAAGAAAAAAAAACCATAACTTTTGGATGTGGAGTAAGGAAATAATTTTCGGTAAATATTTATAAAAAGTATAAAAATAGTAAATATGAGCTCGTACCTTTAAAAATATAATGGGTCTAATGTTAAAATCGTAGAAGTTAATTAAATCTATAATGTTTAACTCATGAATTCGCCTCTAAAGCTGACACCCGGTCGCCCGCATACAACTTTGTCAAGAGATCTGTAACGACCCGATCGATCGTTTTGAGAGTCCCCATTACTTCTCACTCTTTACTTTATAACTATTATGTGACTTGTGGGGTAGTCAGTTTGGGTCTGGTGAGGATTTGTAATGAATTGAGGCACTTAGTCTCAAAGATGAAGATCGACTTAAGTTGAAAAGGTTGACCGGATGTTGACTTATGTGTAAATGACCCCGGAATAGAATTTTGATGATTTCAATAGCTCCATATGGTGATTTTGGACTTAGGTGTGTGTTTGAAAAATTATTTGGAGGTCCATAGTTAAATTAGGCTTGAAGCTAAAATAGAAATTTAAGTTTGGAAGTTTAACCGAGGGTTGACTTTTTGATATCGGGGTCGGAATCTGATTCCGAAAATTTGAATAGGTCCATTATGTAATTTATGACTTGTGCGCAAAATTTGAGGTCAATCAGACTTGATTTGATAGATTTAGACATTGAATGTAGAAGTTGAAATTTTTTAGATTCATTAGACTTGAATTGGGGTATGATTCTTATTTTTAGTTTTGTTTAATGTGATTTGATGCTTCGACTAAGTTCGCATTATGTTTTAGGACTTGTTGGTATATTTGGTTGAGGTCCCGAGGGCCTCGGGTGAGTTTCAGAGGGTTAACGGATCGAAATTTAGACTTAGATTAAAGCTGGAAACATTTTGCCTCCTGATGCAATCGCACCTCCGGAATTTGGCTCGCAGGTGCGAGCTCGCAGAAGTGAGCTTGGGAGCACAAAAGAAGAAAAGGGAGAATATAGGAGTGGCCGCAGGTGCGGAGGAAAGTTTCGCATCTGCGGTCAGACGAGGGATCACAAGTGCGCTTGGTACCGCAAAAGCGGGCTGCTTCTCGCAGAAGCGGTCGTTTAATCGTAGAAGCAGGAGGCAGAGGAGCCTTGGAAAACCACAGAAGCAGTAGATTTTCTACAAAAGCGAATCGGAGATGCGGTTAAATGTTCCGCGGAAATAAAAATACTGGACAAGCTACAAAAACATAAGGGTCCGACATTTTGTCATTTTGGACATTTTCAACACGGGTTTAGGCGATTTTTTAGAGAGAATTCACGAAAAAACTTGAGGTAAGTCACTTATGGTTATTTTAGTCCATAATATTGAAGTATCATAGAGTATTTCGACTAGATTACGTATTTTGGATGTGAAATTAGAGGATTTGAGCCTAGGTATTTGAAAATAAGATTTGACGATTTGAAGGTCGCGTTGATGTCGGAATTTAGTAATTTTGATGTGGTTGGACTCGTGGTTGAATGTGCATTCATATTTTGTAACTTTTATCGGATTCCGAGGCGTGGTTCCCGCGGGCGATTTTTGAGTTAAATTTTGGATTTTGTTGGAAAATTTGTATCTTCATATGAAATTAATTCCAATAATTTGTATTGATTAAATCGAATTAATTATTGTGTATATATGAGGTTTTCGGAGACCAATTTGCGAGGCAAAGACATAGTGGAGTAAAGAATTAGCCGGCCGAGATAAGTGACTTATGTAATCTTGTGTGGGGAAAATTTCACTTAGGACTGCTATTGATATGATAATTATGATGTGTTGAAAGTCGTGTATGGGAGGTGAGGAGTGTGCACACGGACTAAATATGGAAGATTATATCTTTAAATTGTGTAGATCATTGTTGCATATAATTACTTAAATTATTTTACCCTGTTTTATTCATCATCATTGATATATTTTTATATTTTAAATTTGCCTAATAGATTTTCTTGCTAATTGCTTTACTTGTTTAGTTGAAACTTTGTTTCTTTTATTCTGTTCTTTATTTGATAAAGTTGAATTTCTTAAATTTAAATATTATTAATATGAAGAATTTGACATTTTTAAATTTTGTATTGAGGTAACATATAAAAAAAATTGTGCAATATTATTTTTGCTGAGTTATTCATTCGCAAATATTTTTGTGAGATTTTGTACTCTTTGTGATTGAGCCGTAAGCTCCTTATTATGAAAAAATATTATTGTTATTCATAAGTTTGGTCAAGTTGAAATATTTGGGCACTTGAGGTGCAAATTATGATATTGGTATGCATGCGGTGGTATAAGGTCTGGGTGTTGAAACGCATGCGGTGAGATAAGGGTCGCTAGTAGGAGAATTACTAAAAGTCATGCGGTGTGATAAGGGTGGTTAAAATGCGGGATATTATTTCGGGAAAAATAATTTCTTTTAACAATTAAATGTGAAGGCTCCCGCATCAAGTATAAGGAAATGAGATATTGTGAATTTATTTATGATTTGGAACTACGAGGCAATACATCGGAAGTGCTCGTGTTCATATTTCTTTATGGATATAATTGCCTTTGGTTATTTTGTGTTTTCCTTCAGCAAGGTATTATTTGCTCTTATTCTGTGTAGTTAAATTGTGACATACTACTTACTTGATTCTTTCCCATTGTCATTTTTAGTATTGTATTGTTAAACTTTTCACCTTGTCTTTTATTATTCCGGTAGAGCCTAACCTGACCTCGTCACTACTCTATCGAGATTAGGTTTGGCACTTTCTGGGTACTGTTGTTGTGTACTCATGCTACGCTTCTGCATATCTTTTTATGCAGATTCAAGTACTCCCTATCAGATCAGGCATCAGTGAACTAGACGGTACATAGAGACTTCAAGGTATATCCGCTAGCGTCCGCAAATCTCAGGTCCCCCTCTATCCTTATTATGTTGTTTTTCCTTATTCTCTTTAGACTCTAATGCAAAGAGACACTTGAATAAATTCTTAGAAGCTTGTGACTTATTTCTACCGGATTTTGAGAGTTGTTTGCAGTTTTATTTATTTCAGATTTCTATTATGTTATTCTGTATTGATAGGTTTACTTAGTCTTAGAGATTAGGTGACATCCTACCGAGGGAATTTGGGATCGAAACTACTCACTAGCCAACTATAATTTTTTTTTTATTTGGTACTTTAGTTTATTCGTCCAAAAGGTTCAAAAACAAGGATTGAAACGTTTTGAAAACGACTGCTTCAAACTTTTTTTTAGAAGTAGGATAGCATAACTCTATGCTTTCTAGGATAGCACAATATTTACATATACGGGACTAAAGAAACAAAAATCGAGGAAGTCAAAGCAAGTATTCCAAGACCCTATGAGTGCATCAAATTAATGGAGTATAAACATAGAATAAGCACTAGTTGTATTCTTTATTGTAATTACTTAATAGTTAATACAAGAAAAAGAAGTTAGAATTCTTTGTTAAGATAAGTCATAGTACATAGACTACTAGCCTGTTTGGCCAAGCTGGAGAAATCAGCTTATTTTGAGAAGTGCTTTTGAAAAAAATACTTTTGGGGAGAAGCAGTTTGTGTTTGGCTAATCAGTCTGAAAAGCACTTTTGAAAAATAATTTGTGTTTGGCCAAGCTTTTTAGAATATGCTTTTAAGTGTCAAATTATGAATAAGGACATGAATATATTTACTTAATAATTAATATTATAAGTAAATAAATAATCTAAAAATTTTGCTACTACATGCAATAATTAAAAAAATATTTTTTATTTAAGTAAAATATAAAAATAAAATTAAAAAGTACTTAATTCTTTTAATATAAGTTAAATATATTAAAATTCCTTCAACAAATATAAAAGCATTCACCCCTAATGTCACTATATATTAGAAAGTTTTCCTAAAAATAAGAAGAAATATTTATAAATTAATATCCTAAGTATTAGGTTTAAGGGTTATTTTGGTATATACAATATTTAGTTAGGGGTATTTTAGGTAAGAAGAAAAATCAAAACTGCTTCTGCTTCTGCTTCTGGAAAGAAGCTACTTTTTCTGCTTCTCTGAAACTGCTTCTACTTTTTCCCAAAAGCACTTTTTTTTTCCTAAATAAGCTTGGCCAAACACCTCAAGTTAGGAAAAAAAGTACTTTTGAAAAAAAAAGCACTTCTTGCCTCTGGAGAAACTTGGCCAAACAGGCTATAGTAAGGGTCAGGTTTTGTCTTTTGGGACAGTGATGGTCTGGGATCTAGGGTGTAAAAAGTTCACGTCCAAATGATGGGCCATCACATGGAATATTAATAATTGGGTCAATGTTAATCTTATCATATTTCTTAGTCCTTAACAACATAAGAGTGCCAAAAAACAATTGATATAAACCCTAATTATAGACTCAAACATGACATGCACATGCCCTGCTCAATCCCTTCCATAATTTCCATTAGGTTTTAGAAGTCTATTTTTCGTCTCGAAACACAAAGAAATTACGGGGATTCAGTCCCAAATTAAAAAAAAAAAAAGTTGAATTATACCCTGTTTGGCCAAGCTTATCAAGAGGTCAAAAGCATTTTTTTTATAAGTTAAGGTGTGTAGCCAAATTTTTTCTGGGAAAAAGTATTTTTAGGAAGAAGCAGAAAAAATAGTTTCTTCCCAAAAGCAGACACAGAAGCAGTTTTGATTTTTCTTCTTACCTAAAATACCCTTAACAAAATATAGTATATACAAAAATAACTGTTAAACTTAATACTTAGAATATTAATGTATAAATATTTTTTCTTATTTTTAGGATAGCTTTCTAATATATAGTGACTTTAAGGGTGAATGATTTTATATATTTTAAATGAATTTTAATATATTTAATTTATACTAGAAGAATTAAGTACTTTTTAATTTTATTTTCATATTTTACTTTAATAAAATTAAAAAATATTAAATATAGCATGTAATAACAAATTTTTAGATTATTTATTTACTTAGAATATTAACTATTAAGTAAATCTACCCATACCCATGTCCTTATTCGTAATTCGATACTTAAAAGCACTTCTGAAAAATTTGACCAAATACAAATTATTGCTTAAAAGTGTTTTTCAGGGTGATTATCAAAAACTAACTTCTTCTCTCCAAAATTATTTTTTTCAAAAGCACTTTTGAAAAAAATACTTCTAAAAAATAAGCTAATATCTCCGACTTAGCCATTAGTTAGTTTATCTTTTTTGAGTTTACCTTGCATACATTGATATATACCTGTAAAATTTCTTTTATCATATTATATCAACTAAATGATAATTACAAATGACCATTCATAATAAGTGAGATTAGTAATCTATAGAATAAGATGGATTTTCCGCTAAGTGAAAACAAATTAATTTTATTTTGGTAAATATATATACTCCCTCTCCTCCAATCCCAATACCTTGGCCTTCACTATCGGAGTGCATTAGAAATGGTTAATTATGAGACCACGAAAGCACGCTCAATAATGATGTCTTCTCTAAAATTAGCATTGCTTGAAAGGGACTGTCTATGTTTGATTTCAATTTCAACCACAGCAAAGTAAAAAAACCCATGATTAAGTTTAATAACTGCCTCAAAAAAGAAAAAAAAAAACATCGTCCTTCATTTCTACTTCTAATTGCATAATTATGTTATGAAATTCTGTGTTCTTACTTTTCTTTCTTATCCACTTTCTTTAAATATTTAACACCAAACTGAAATTTGAATTCTATACACCAACTTGTACACTTCTGCCTGTCCACCTTCATCCACCTTAATATTCTTAGAATACAAACTCTTCTATTGTTCTACATCTACCTAAACCTAGGAAGCCATATTTTTTCTAAATAGCTTGCTATTATAGGCATAGAGCTTCTAGCTTGGCAGCAATGGCTTCAAATCAAAGAGAAAGGTGAGCTGAATTATGAAACTTGAAGCAATAACTTAATTACTGGGAATTCATGTTTTAAATATAATTTTGTTAGCTTTATTTTCTTTGATTAAACTTTTATTATGCTAGTATATTTAGACTTCAAGGTAGGACAAACTGACCAAAGAAAAATTGAGTGGTTTTAGTTCAATGCGTCTGAAGTAGACTTCAAGTTTGGTCATTAATGCTAATATTAAGGGTTAGCCAAGGTTTCTTAGGGAATATTCTAGACTTCAGACTTTAGCTTAGTTTATAATATATTTTATTTTATCCGTTTAGTTTTTATTATGTTTGCAGAGTTACAGTTATAAACTTTCTTTCTGATTTTGGTTAGACAAGTAGGCTGGCTTTTATTAGTTTATGAGAAAACTGGATATTTTGAAGAACCTTATAATTTATAGGAAGAATTTACTCCTTGTTAACTTGAATAACCATGCATTTACTGAAGGCTATTCTTTGCATTGAGGTCAAGTTTGCGACCTATTACCTTTATTTGAATCAAATATCATATATATGATAACTAGCAGAATACTTTTGTTATCGAACTTCTTAAGAACTTCTCATGTCGAGGTTAAGTTATATATATATATCCTGCTGAAATATGTAATCGTCTCATCTAAAGATTAAATTGTTTGACATAGCACACTTTTAGTTATTTAATTTGTCTTCAATACTTCCCTTTTAGAAAATAGTAGGTGATAGTGAGACTCGAATACTGGACCTCACATCTTCTCTTTCAGTTGAAATCGACAATAGATTTTCAGGTTTTAATCTAGAAATCAGATGTAAAGAGAACAGAGGGAACATTGTATTATGCTTCTTTCTCACAATTAGATTTATAGGGGTATAGACCTAGTACATTCCTTATACGACTTTGTCGTTTTGCATTTAGTTTAATAAATTTCAACCTTCATGCTAAAAAGAATTATGAAAACACTTAATGATATTAAAACCTTTTTATACACACTTAGTTTGAACAACTTATAGAAACCTTTTGCAATTAAAGAGAGAGCAGAGACTAAGAATTACTATTATTTAGAAATGTCATCAGGATCATTTTCTTCTTTGGGTTAGACTAAATGGGAAGTTCTCATTGTCAGCTTAGTATTTCCCTACAAATTCTTTACTTCCATCAGCTGGAGATATATTCATCTAAAATTTTTGCGTTTATGGTGGAAAAGCTAGCATTGTTAACCTTTCAATCCAACAACAACAACAACAATATATTGGTCTCACAAATAGAATCTGGAAGGATACGGTGTACGTAGATCTTACCCTACCTTATGAAGATAGAAACACTGTTTCCAATAGACCCCGTTTCAAGTATATATATCACACTAAGATTTCTCGAGATCACTCAATTTCATAAGCAGAACAATGTGCCCCTTCAGATAGAGACATCGATAAAACTGGAAAGATACAAAGAATATTGGCATAACTTGTGTACAAGAATGATACACACAATCAATAATGGTCCGAACTAGTTTTTTTGTAAAAAAGAAAGTAGTAGAACAATGTGAGAGCAGCACTAAAAATACATTATCCAACATCCCATAAATGCCTGAAGAGGAACATCTTACTTTTGCCTTCACAATACAAACTTATATACGTATTAGAAGTCCTCTTTAGTTTTTTTTTTCCTTCATTTTTTCTTTTAAATACTGGTTGCCTCGTATAGAACATACAAAGTTTTAGCAGGATGTCCATCACTAATACATCACATTTGAGTTTTATTATGTACAGAAACCGAGGCAATTAAGTATATTAATTCCAATCATCATATATTTTCTATGATTCAGCATATACTTATAATGTAGCATTACTTCCAGAGATCAACTTGGGAACTTGAGGCAAGTTCTGAGGCCATTTCTTGACTCTTAAAATCATTTTGAAGCTGAAGATTCATTTGTTCAGAAGCAGGAGAGCTACAGCAGGCAGCAGATGTCTCCATTTTGCTGCAACCATCTTCTTGACTTAGTTGAGATGCAACAAACTTATCGAGTACTCGCCAATCGGTCACTTGATCCACTGCTTGATGATCATAGTTGTTGTTATGTGTATTATAAATTAAGTTGGACTGTACCATTTGATTCATATTGCTTCCATAGGATTGAGGTACTTTTGGTGACTCTAATTGAGGAAGTTGGAGAAATGCATCATTAGGAGGGTGCTGCATATTATTGGTGTAAGCAAACTGAGGATTGTGGTATGCAGTTGCAGAATATGGATTTGGAAAACGACGTGGAGAGTCGAAATCTTGCATGAAATTAGAAACTTGGTCATCGTTATACCAACATAGTGACTCGTGCTCTCCTTCTCTCCTCATTGTTGTTGCTAATTTTTTCTTGAATACTCTACAAACTGCCCAACCTTCTTCCTGCAGGTGCAATATCATGGATAGCATAATGTTAAGATATAGAGTTTATGTTCTACGCACTAACAATATAAGTAATTTTTTCACTGTTCGGGTTCAATTGATTATAATAATCAATGGCGGCGCCAGGATTTTAACTAAGGGAAGCCAAAAGATAAATAAGTTAGCACACAAAAAAATTAAGGAAAATCAACGTATAGTATATACACATAAAATTAAGAATTTAATATATTTACACAGTATAGTTTTTCGGCAAAGGAGTGTCAATTGACTCCCCTTGCCAATGAGTGGCTCTGCCACCGATTATAACAACCGGTAATTCTTCATATTAAGCATGATACTGTAACCTAAAAACTAAATTAATAAACCTGTTAAATTATCCTAAAAGTGTAAAGATTTCTTATACGATCAATGTATGTAACTTAAGCTCTAGAGATAATAATTTCCTTTTTGATAATAGTAGACTTCGTATGGTTCTTGAGACATTAGTTATAAATGCATGCCGAGCAAAATTGGGAAGGGAATGATTTTTGTATGCATCTTAACTATTTAAGTGCCTAAAATATCTACAGATCTATTCTACCCAAGGCAAGATCAGAACTTTACTACAATAGTCTCTCATGTCATCAACTGAAGAAAATTAGTGGTTTTATTCGACTTTGATAAACTTAAAACTGTCCCTCTTTTTCTATAGGCAGTGGTAATTAATCTAGGGAAATTTAACAAGGGGAAGAAATAAATTTTTCACAATTCAAGATTTCTTCATAGTTTTGAGATACGTTGCATGTGATCAAGATTTAAAAAAGTAATTTGGTTTAGTACACTTGCCTGAGTAGTGCCATTCTCATTTGTTTCAAGTCTGTACTCATGCATTATCCAATCAGATTTTTGTCCATTTGGTGCTCGACCTTTATAAAATACCAAGGTTTTTCTCATTCCAATCAAAATGTGCTTACGATAAATAGCCTTATCTCTTCCAGTAGCTTTCCAAAATCCTGCTTTTGTAGCTCTATTTGTTCGAGTTCCAGTTGGATACTTCTTGTCTTTATGACTAAAAAAGTACCAATCACTTTGCTCCTCAGTTCCTATCTTGCACAGTTCTGATAAAATCAAATAATAACAGTAAGTACAAGACCATTTTTATCTAGGGTTATGTATATTAGTAAGCATTGACTCTCCAAAATCCTGCCGCACTCAGCGTCGGATCCTCCAAAAAAGCACTACTTTTAGGATCCGACACGTGCACGCGGTTTATAATTTTGGAGAGTCTGAGAAACATAGTTAGTAACTACCTTGAAGATCCCATGGCTCGATTTTATAAAGGTCAATTTCCTTAATGACATCAAGGTCGATTCTTTTTGAAGCAATCTTTTTCCTGAGGTAATAATCAACTAATTCTTCATCCGTGGGGTGGAACCTGAACCCTGGAGGAACATGAGTAAAAGAATTCATGTCTTTCCTCAACAAATCAAGACCTGCATTGTAATGAACGCATCAATATTAGCTTCAACATCTCTAAGCCAAATTAATGTGAAGATTTTGACTTATTCTTTTCAGACTTTAATAGGAAAGCTTATAAGTGTGTATCATACATTGTAAGCTTCAAAGAAATACAAATGTAACGAAATTAGAGTATATTGTCTTCAAAGGCAATGGAAATTAAAAATTGATACATACATGTCATATTTTCTATCCATAATTAAGTGATGAAATTAGGAACAAGTAAACAAAAGAATATAACATCTAGGACTCAAATTTCCTAAAAATATCTAGGGCTCAAACATCAATTCATTTCGTTGTTTGAAAATTAAATAACAGTTTTCAAGCAAAAAGTCATGCTTTAACATTAACACCATATACATGAAAAGTCATGGATAGAATTACATAAATTCCACAGCTTATGGAGAAGATTGTACATTCTAAATTTTCAATGTGCATCCATGGGTGATAATACTCTTTGAAAAAACTCACGGAATATATTTCATGTGTTAGTACTTTTTAAGTTGTTGTACAGTTAATTAATTTGTTTTCTTCTTCAATTTTAGCTAGAAGATTTGTTGATTCGATTGGAATTAGACATTTTCATACGTATGATTTTACCCAAATGCTCATACATAAGGATTTTCCTAGAAGTATTCATATAAAACTAAAACAAAAGATTGCATCTTGGAGAAGGAAGGAGAAATATAAAAGTTCAAGCCTAAGTTTGAAATTTTCAAAAATGAATTTCGATATATATTATTTTAGTTTTATAATGTTACAATAGTTCCATGCATAGTATTTTATTGTACTTCATAAAGCGTAAAAAATAAGTTATAAACAAGAGCAGCAGAAGAAGAAGGGAGAATTAGGAATCCAAATACTGAGAAAACATATGATTGGATAAAGGGGATACTAAAATTATCTTTTTCCACACATTTTTAGACCAAACTACAAAATCAAAAGAAACTTACGCATGCTTTATTATGTCAAAGTGGAATAATATGATAATTTAGGTGTTCTTTTAGTATCATCGACTTATTATATACTATATACTAGATGTACATTCTTTCCTTAAACTAGGAATTGGTGAAAAACTAAAGATCAACGTTGATAAACCGTTAAAAAACTTAAAGATCACTCGCATGTATATCTACATTGAGTTTCCTATTTAACACCGGATATCAAGCCCTAAAAATATAAAAGTTAATACTAAATTAAACAATACATATAAATCACCATGAATCTATGACAGTAAAAATCCAAATTGAAAAAATGAAGAAAAAACAAAGCAAAAAAAGTTTTCCTACGTAAAATTGTAAGAAAACACGTATGTTGATAAACACTAAAGTAAATGATGTATGTCGAGGAGTTTTGTTTTGTCAACTTTTGTGGGGATAAAAGCATGAGAGCTCTAATCACTTGAAGATGGATGTGGCTAAAACTACTCAAGTTTGCTTTAGCCTGAGGCATGAACCTTGAATGAAACAAGTACAATAAGTATAATGTGTCCTCCACTCATAAAGTAAAATACTGTGTAATCAAATTTTAAAAAAATACCTTTATACTTTGTTCAACTATAACGAACGTAAAAACCACACATTCTCAAATAAGTGCAACAATAAGAGATTTATTAGCATCAAAATAGTGCTAAATTCAAAAGCATGCTGCTAAATATCCCAGCACAAATGCACATCTATCCTAAATTTTTTGTCTATTAATTAGTACTACTTTATTTTTATAAAACTTTTTTAGAAATTTGAAATTGCAAAAAGAAGAAGACCAAGAAAAAGGAGGGATAAATAAGATCTAGGTAATGAATAAGTATTTGATGAAAAGAAGAAGTTTTAAATATTTTTGAGACACAATTACAAGAACATGAAAAAAGTGATCAAAGAAGAAGAACATGAAAAAAGTGATAAATAGACAACCTTTATAATGATCCTCTAGAGTTGTTCTTCCCTTGATCTGATTCTTTCAACTCTTCTATTCAGATTTCAGATCAATATAATCCAAGTCACTATAAAGGAATATATATGTAGAAAATGGTTGTTTCTGCCTCTCACTCTCTCTCTTTCAACTTTTGAATAAATACATTGAAGCAGACAAAAAGAAAAGCAATTTTTGAGAGGTTTTTATATCTTTATACCTCGGGAATTGAATAACTCTAACTCTCATAAAACCTTATGGTCCTCATAAAATGATCAGATCCCAAAGAAAAGTAAGAGCAGATGAAAAAGGGAAGAAAAACAAGTACACCTTTTTATTCCTGAAGAGGAAAGAAAAAGATGAGCTAGAAACAATAGGGTTTCAAAAGAATGACTGAAAAATATGCAAACGAGAATGTAAAGGTCTTATATATGATAAATCATTTTTTTTTCTTTTTTTTTCTTCTTCCTTTCTCTATATATACTATATATTTTCTATCACCTTATCTCTTGAAGAGAAAGCTAAGATCATTGCAAAAAGATTTGGGAGGCGGAAAAAATGGTGGCTGAGGCTGAAGCACACAGGTTTCTCCACCACCACCAGTTCTTGATTGAGACAAAAATAATTTTTTTTTTTGTAAAAATTGTACTTTCACTCTTTTTGTATGTTTTCTTTGATCAAAGAGCTAGATTGAGAGAGAGAGAACGTCAGAAAGCTGAGGGCATATTTGCTGAGCCTTATTAAAGGGCAGACTCCATAGACCATAAGACAACACACCCGACCAAAAAGAGGATGTATTTGTTTATCGTATTTGTTAGGTTATAAAATAGTGTTGTTGGTGACATAATCATTTAATCAAATATGTACACTATTGACCCCATAATTGTAAGGGGTTGAAGAGGAAGAAGAACACTTCTTACCAAAAAAATTTACTAGTAACATTTTACTGAATATTTCCTCTGATTTTTCTTTGTCAAAAATATATAGGAAGAGAATAATACCACTTTGGAGTCTCTACGTACTTAGGGATCGTTTGGTTTGAAAATAAGTTATGCTGGAATTAGTTATATTGATATTAGGACGGTGTTTGGCTAAGCTTATAAGCTGGTTAAACTAGTTTATAAGCAATTTTCGGCTTATCTACGCATTTGGTAAAGTTAAAAGTGCTTATAAGTCAAGTGCTTATAAGTAAAAAATAAGCCAAAAGCCATTAGCTGGTCACCCTCAGCTTATGAATTTTTAGCTTAATTATTAGCACTTTAAGTTTGACCAATGTTTTTACTATTTTATCCCTACAATATTCCTTTTTAGAACAAAACTCTTATATCGATACTCATTGCCTCAAGTATTTTTTCAACCTAAACCCCCCGCCTCTTCAAGTCTGTAATTTTTATTGACTATGTAAGATAAGCAAATTCTCTATTCCTTTGCATATTTATATCTATGTGATTGTATATTAATCTTTAAGTTATAAGTAATAAATGAGGACATATCAAATATTTGGTGTATTGCTTTCTAAGTGTTGTGATGATGAAGATAATGTTTGTTTCCCTTCAAATATTTTATCCTATTTATTAATTATTATAACTTATGAATATATACTTATCATAAAATAAATTATATTTATCACAAAAACTATCCCATCTAAGTATAGTTATATTTAAAATAAAATGACAAATACAATATTTTATATTTGAATCGATCTGTAATGTAAAATTTTGAAGAAATTACGCTCTTATAAATGTAAACAGTTCTAAGCTTATTTAAGTTATTTTAACAGAAAAAGAGTTTATCAGCACTTTTTTATCAAATATTGCAGCAACTTATTATCAATTTTAGCATTTGTATCCAAACATGTAACTACTATTTTATTAAATCAGTTTCAACACTTAAAAGTGCTTTTCAACACCTAATGCTTATCAGCTACTTGAAATCAGCTAATCCAAATGTGCTCTAGTTATCCTGGTATTATTTTTTATTGACAGTTTGGTATGTTATATTAATCCTGGGATTGCCAGTTTTACTGTTTTATCCTGTGATAACTTATTATGGGATTATTATTTCACCTTTTGGCAGGTATAAATTATCCCAGTACTATTTTTAGTCCTGGGATAACTTATCCTTGGATTAGTAACCAAACAAGGAATAAGACAGTACTAAATTTTTTATCCAAAGATTATTTTTGCTTATCCATCATACTCAGCGACCCTTCGTTTGGTACATGGTTGGGTATTTCAAGATATCCCATGGGGTGAGATATCCCATGGGATTAGTTATCCCACCTTCTATATGAGATAACTAATTCCACCATTTTAGTATAAAAGTTATTTCGGGATAAGCTAATACCCAAACCAAACATGAAATAAAGTTAATCCCAAACTTTATCGTCGGATTATTATTCTTATCCTATGTACCAAACAATAGCTGTGTTTAGTTAGTATGAAGAAATAAGCTAATTGCTCACAATCAAAAAAATTTATTAAAAGGAGAAAAAATTCTTTTGCGTATGTTTTTCTCTGGTAACTCATTTGAAATATTTCTGAATTTTAGGGAATGTTGAATGAGACAAAATCTTTTTGGGAAAAACACTTTCCAAGAATATTTTCGTTCATACAAAACACGCTCTACCGCTTTTAATTCACTCCCCTGATTAGTTTTTTCTGGATGATTGCTTAATTCTGGATGCTAAACTCAAAGAACCACTGCAAAAAGTGTCTATTTGGTTCTAAAAAGCCTAATTTACAGCAGGGTAGCGTGAGTCTATATGGCTCGACGTAGGGGTGTACAAAGAAAACCGATAAACCGCACCAAACCGCTAATCCGAGTCAAACCGGAAAAAAAAAATCCGATCATGAGTTGGTTTGATTTGGTTTGATGTTGGAAAAAATAACCCGACCATAATTGGTTTGGTTTGGTTTTAACTAAAAAAAGTCAAACCGAAACCTAATCAACCCGATATTACATTTATTCAATTTTTACAAATATTTTATACATATAAATATTTATTTTTAATACGGTTCATAAATATTTCTTAAACTTTTTCACAGTTTTATCTTTAAACATATTATTTCAAGTTTGGAATTAACATTCTTGAATGGTCCAATAAATTTTATAGTTCATAAAGGTAGTAATTCAAATAAACTTCACATCAATACTAATGCTAACAAAGAAAATTCAATTCAACATTAGAAATAGCAATAGTGTTAGATATCTATTTTTTAGTTTTGCATTGTTTATATTGAAAATGTATAACTTAGTTTATTTATTTTTTTAGTGCTTAGTTGTGTAACTAATATACTTATAGTTGTACTTATTTTAGCATGACTTATATAATACTTTTAGATTATGTTAATATTTATTATGGCTTATTACTTAGTAATATTTTCTTTATGGATTTTAGTATTTTTGTTATTGAATATTTTAGTACAATGCTATGACTCATCTCATATTATTGTATTATTTTCTTGAAAAATACATTATATAGTTGTATCCTTGTAGGACTAGAAAAATATATGGAGCACAAGTTATATATTTGTGGTATGAAGACTTATCGGGGGGAAAAAATCCGAAAACCCGAAAAAAATCGAAAACCCCGAGATTGAAAAACCTGACTTCATTGGTTTGGTTTGGTTTATAGATTTAAAAATCCGACACTATTGGTTTGGTTTGGTAATTGAAAAATCTGAAACAACCCGACCTATGTACACCCCTAGCTCGACGGCTAGAATCCAATTATGTTTCCTTAACTTATACACACATTTATATATAGGTAAAAAAAACTCTATATATGTAAATAAATTGTTAAATTTCCTTTGCATAAAAAAAAATTCTAATGTAATGATAAAGTTGACAAAAAAATTATTTTAAGCCCTAAGTTTGAATTCCAGGTATAATATTCTACCACATTTTTTATCTCGCTCCTTGTTAGAGTTTTTGACTTCCCTACGAATTTACCCGGATCAGTATTTAATTCAATAAGCTAGGGGTGTTCAAACCGAACCGGAAAACTGCACCAAACAGATTAAAAAATCCGATTAGGTTTGGTATTGAGTAAAAAAATCTGAACCAAACCGACATATAAATATATAAATTTTATTTATATTTTTAAGACTATGAAAACGAATTTTGAGAACTCTTAATTAGAGGTTTCAGGTTCGAATTTTGAGAACGAAAATAATCTTGGCTAGGGTGGTTTTATCCCATTTATGAATCCGAGAAGCGAATCCGAATTAGTTAGACAAAAAAACAGAGTACTAGACACTCAAATGAAAATTGAAATACTATATTATAAAAAAAAGGTTAGCTTTTGCAATGGTCTCCCGTTACGGGCTCTATATTGTTCATCCTTCAGTGCAAACACAACCAAAAAGTGAACTGAGCTCAAGCCCCTTTCTCAATTACAATACTCTTGACTTTTTCTGCGCAATAATAATTAAACACCATATATTAAACTTATAAGAAAAACTATATATATATATAAAGAGTACTGCAAAAAGTTACTACTATGAAAACGAAAGAAAGCTTTCGTAAGGTTTAACATTATAAAATGCAAAAACGTGAAATAAAATGCAACTTCACGCGTCCTCTGGTTGGTTGGGTCTATAATTTAATAACATTTCTTTTTCCCCAAGGACCATATATACCCTACAGACCGACCCAATACATTTTGAAAGAGACTCTTCTCCGAATTTTTTTTTAACTTTTCTGTTTAAAAAAAATAAAACTTGAAAATTAAAATTGTAAATAAAAATAATCCAACTAGGCAGAAACAGCTTTAGCTCAGCCAATGTGTGAGCTAAGGGGTCCGTACCCGTAACGGTGGAGAGTGGGTCCCGGTGTAACGGAATGATGGCTGTATATTTTTGGGTTACTTACTTACGTGGTGGCCGTTAATGGTGCGGCGTGGGTTAATCCTTGATCATTAAGCTCGCAAACCTGGCTTTGTTTTTGTGGAAGACTGTCCCACAACCTTATCTTCCAACAGGAATTGCTTTAACTACTCTCCCTAAAGCAGTTCATTAGTTATTTATATTATTCCTAAGTAAGAGTATAATGCACATTAGTTTTACACCATCAGCACAAATTAATATAGCAATGAGTAATTCTTCGACATGAGTATGGTAATCTGAAGAAATAGAGCAATAACCTGCTACAAAAACATAATTTGTTTTATATTATCAGTACTATAAATTAAATTTATTTATTAATTATAAGGCCTCAAATAGTTAGTATTAGGTGTTATATATGAGTTTGAATGTCATGATTTGAAGGCAGAGGCAGATGCAACATTGCTGCACTGGGCTGAACCTAATATTTTCAAGGCAGAAATATGCATAAATTTATACTAAAAGATTCATTCAAATTGAAACAAGTAGAAGGTCTGATTCCAACATATATGCATGATTTAAATTAAAAGATTCATTTAAATTGCAACAAGCAGAAGGTCTGAATCCATTATTTTAAAAGTATAATGGGTTCGATACAAAAAAGTTTAAAGGTTGAAGTCATCGAGTTTAACTGATGAATCCGCATTTGTATGATATGTTGCTGGTATTACATAATTGACTTAATGAATATGCAAAAAGAAGACAAAGGTGTATGTTAAGATGGTGACAAGTGTACCTACATAATGTTAAAACACAAGTGCTTGTGCGTGCCGATTAGGTAATAACCAACCCTTCACTTTAGCTGTTAAAATGGCTTGTTCTCCGCCTATGGTTGAGGAGAAAACGGCATTTCATATATTTAAAGATCCTTCCATATAGTTTTCTAGTTTTCTTTGCTCATGAATCAGAGTTATTTAGTATAGAAGTGAAGCAAAAGTTACAGACGCTATACTATGGTCATCAGGCCCACCTACCATCGCTTATGTGGCAGCCCGTTCTGAGATTTAAGTTCTTGTATGAAAGCTTCACTATAATTTAAATACGCCCTTTTTGTTTTACTTTTTAAGCCACTTAATTAATTAAGTTAGAAGTGGAAAAGTTACACCATTTCAATAGGAATTAACAAAAAGTTGTGCCAATTAACTGTTGTTAACTAGGTAATTTTCTTAGTTGATTCTTGTTTGACTAAATCACACGTACATGTCGTTATAAAATTATGGAACATCATTGTATTTATGTCATGGTGTGCTCCAGTAGCATTATTTTGGCAAGTTAATGTGCTTCATGTAGCAAAAGATGATAAGTGCATTTACACAAAAGAGCTCTTGTAGTTTTACTTTAATCATTTTGATTTCTATCATTGTCTGTATACGTAGTCATGTAACTTTGGCATAATGTGTTCTTAGACTTCACAAGTGATGAAGATTTTGATACTACAAGATTCAAAAGGGTGATGGAGATAGGAGGCAATCAAATGTGGATATAGAAATGGACGCCGGATTTTAAGCCGGATGAAGATTTGCCGATTGCAACTGTTTGAGCTTTGTTACCTGAACTTCCTTTCCATATGCATACTTGGCAATATGCCAAGCAAGTCATAGGCCCAGCAGGAACACCACTAAAACTGGATATTGCTACACGATCTAAAACAAGGCCGAGTATGGCTAAGGTGCGTGTGGAAGTTGACCTTCTTAAACCACTGCCTACCTCTGTTTTTGTGGGAGCTGAAGATGAGAACATGCCTCTAATGGCTATGTTCAAAAAATCAATGGGAAAATGTCCCTGAATATTGTAACCACAGGAAGATAGGACATTCTTTGATTAACTGTTGGATTGTTGAAGAAAAGAAGCAAGGGGAAAATGAGAAAAAGAAGGAAGAAGCAGGGAAAGCGGATAAGGAGAAACAAAGAGAAGTTATCAATGATAGACATGAACAAGGTACTGATGTTGGTAATATGGAGGGGAATTGTCAGGTTCCTAACACTAAAAGAAACAGAAAAAAGAAATATGACAAAGCTAACGAGGAGAGACAGATTGAAAACAGAAACGACAAGGAACAAATAAATGTAAGAAGACCCAATGGTGCTTAAGTCAGCAACATACTCCAATTCAATATTGAAGCTCCAATGGAAAAACCTAACACTACCTATAATCAAAATAAAAATTAAGACAGAAAAAAGAAGAAGAAGTGATACCCAAAAAGAAAAGCTCTGTAATGTTAAAACATGTGGTGAAAAGGAAGAAGAAAGACACCACTAAAAATACTATGGGAGGTAAAATGACTGCCACAAATGCTACCATGGAAGAAATTTTGAAGAAATTAGGAGTAATGGAGAATAACAGTTCCGAGAATATAGCAAACAATCAAAGAGGGTCACCCAATGTTAACCCGGATAGTATTGAGAAGGTTGATGAAAGCTACCCTATCCATGATAAAGATGTCAATAACAACATGGAGGATGGCCAACGGCTCGAAACTGATAATATTGGAAACAACTCAAAAACCCAATGCCATGACTCGGGGAGTGTCAACATGAGAGAAACAAGCAGAAATTAAGGTAATTCTAACTCAAAATCAGAGTCCCTTCCTTCAGAAATCAAGAAACATCCTGGAATCCAAGTAGTGGTAGACCTTGGTGGATACAACATTGAAGAAAAGAGATTACAAGAACAGTATAACATGATCGAGGAAGAAACTGTGAATACTAATGAGTCTAGCTCCAACAACAGTAAGAAAACTCTCAATAAACAACCTGAGGACCCGGCTGAAGCTCACTTAAAGAAGCTTACCAACAGGCAAGGTATCTCCCCTGTTAAGAGAGGCAGACGTAGAAACAAAAACACTGAAAAGAACAAAGATAAAATATATCCTTCCTCCAGGGAAATGAGTCAAAGTTGATCCTCTCCCTCATATTTTCATGATTAGTGCAATAATATAAAATATAAGGGGGGGAGGGGTGAAGGCCTTACCAAGACTGAAATTTTTTTATCACATTAATAACATTGACTTCGTAGCCATTATGGAACCTTTTATCGACAAGAAAAAGATTGAATGTTACATGAGATATTTGAGATTTCAACATTGCCAAGCTAATATGAATGGGCATATTTGGTGTTTCTGGAAGCATGATTACCATTCTATTATCATTGCCAACGAAGAGCAACAACTCAATATGAAACTCACTCATAGTGTTCAGAACAAGAAACTCAACATTCGGTGGTCTATGCCAAATGTACAGCTAGGGAAATAAAGGATCTTTGGACCAGTCTTGAAACACACACTCAATCATCAATGGCCCATCGTGTGTTGGGAGTAATTTTAATGTTATCATGGACCCGGAGGAGAAATTGGGAGGGGGGGAGGGTAACTCCAATAATATGTCGAGAAGCTTTGATTTCACTAATTGTATGGATCACTGTGAGGTTGTAGACATTGGTTTTATTGGGCCTAAATAAACTTGGTGTAATAACTAGAGACCAAGGAAAAGAGTTTGAAAGAGACTTAATAGGATCTTCATCAATGACACCTAGGCTCACCTACTTCATAACTATACTGTCAAACACCTCAACAGGTCGGGCTCAGATCACAGACCTCTATTATTCAAAGGCAAGGTCAACCAATCAATGATAATTAATTATTTCAGATTCCTTAACTTCTGGACTAAGCAGCTAGGTTTCCAAGACTTGGTTAAAGAAGTTTGGGACACCCCTATTCAGGATAATCCTATATGGACACTGCATCAAACGATAAAAATTCTTAGCAACAAGCTTTCAAAATGGTCCAGAGAAAATATTGGTAATGTCTATGATATGGTGAACAAATGGGAAGAAGAAATGGAAGCCTTAGAAGAGCTAGATCAATTGTGTAATATAGAGACAAGCAGAGAAAACATCAACAAAGTCCAAGCAGAGTATATCAAATGGCAAGCTATGCAAGAATCCTTACTTAAACAGAAAGCCCAGATTCAATGGTTTAAAGATGACGATTGTGACACTAAATACTTTCATAGTGTTATTAGAGAAAGAAGAAGGAAGTCCCAAATCCACAGAATCAAAAATCAAAGAGTAAAGTGGGTTAGAAGTGAATAAAGTATTACGAAAGCTACTATATCCACTATGAAAATATCTTTAATCTCCCTAAGAAGGATCGCAATATGGATATCATTGATTATATCCCCAAAATTGTTACTGAGGAAGATAATGACTACTTGACCATGATGCCTACAGAAGAGGAGATAAGGAAGCTATATTCAACATCTCCGGTGATAGTGTTGCTGGTCCGGATGGTTTCAACAGAGTTTTTTATCAGAGTTGTTGGCATATTATTAAAGAGTATATCACTTGATTTGTTCAGGCTTTCTTTAATGAATCTCAACTCACGAAGTATTTTTCTTATACATGTTCGGTCCTTATTCCCAAAATGGATGCTCCTGAGGCCTTCTGTGATCTAAGACCTATTAGTCTTAGCAATGTTTCTAACAAAATTATATCCAAAATTCTTTCGAGAAGGCAGAATCCGCTCTTGCCTAAGTTGATCTCTAATAATCAAAGCGATTTTGTCAAGGATAGATTGATCACAAAAAATGTCCTCCTTGCTAAGGAAATCATCTAGGGTATCAACAACTACAACAAAGGAGGGAATATTGTTATTAAATTGGATATGGAAAAAGCTTATGATAGAATATCCTAGGTGTTCATCAGTGCTGTGATGAGGAAGTTTGGATTCTCTGAGAAATAGATAAACATGACTCAGAGGATCTTATCCAATATTTGGTATTCCATCATATTAAATGGCACTGGGAATCATTTCTTTACTTCCTCCCAGGGGTTGAAAAAGGGAGACCATCTATCCCCATCATTATTCATATTGGGATCGGAAGTGTTGAGTAGAATTCTCAACAAGCTCCATTAGAATGAAAATTCACTCCATTTACCATGCATACTAAAGGGTTTAAGATTAATCACCTTGCTTATGCAGATGAAATTATTATTTTCTCAGCTGGAAACAACAAAACAATCAGATTAATCATGAAACATATTCACAAAAATGAAAAGACATCTGGTTAGAAGCTCAATGCAAACAAAAGCTTCTTCATAGATTCTCTAAATACCAAAGTCGGAAGAATCAACAGAATTAGAGAAGTCATTAAGTTCATGGATAAACAGTTTCCTATCAATTATTTGGGGTGCTCTATATATGTTGGAAGGAAGAAGATTTGTTACTTTAAGGAGATGGTTACTAAAATTATTAAAAGAATCAGTGGCTGGCAAGGAAGATCGTTTTCCTACGGAGGTAAAGTGGTCATTATTAAGAATGTTCTACAATCCCTCCCCTTATACACCCTCTCAACCATGAACTCCCAAAAGCTACGCTTAATCTAATTAAAAAACACTTTGCAAGATTCCTTTGGGGTTCCACTGGTGACAAAAACAAGTTTTATTAGAATTCTTAGAAAACCCTTCATTTACCTAAGGAGGAGGGTGGTATCAAAATTAGAAGAATGGAAGACATAAATGAAATTTGCAATATTAAGAAACAGTGGAGGTTCAAAACATGTCCTTCTTTATGGCTGACTACCTAAGAGCTAAATACTATAGTAGATCTTATCCTATTAACAAGGCTATTGGTTCTGGCAATTCACAATCCTGGAAAGTTCTTCTTCATGCGAGAGACATTGTCGAAAATAATATCATTATGAATATTAACATAGGCAACTGCAGTTTCTGGTAGGACAATTGGACAGGTAAAGGACCACTTACTAAAGTGGTCAATCACACTAACATCTCTAGTAAGCTTCTAGTTTCTCATTTTTTTCAGGAAGGAGGAGTGGAATACGCACAAATTGGAGCAACTCCGGCCCATCCATATTGTTCATCATATCAGCACCATATCTAGAGGGAAGCAGAACAATAATGACCAAGCCATTTGGAAACTCACTGAGAATGGGCTTTATTCTAATGCATCGGCCTGACATATTGTTAGAACTATCAACCAGAGAAATCCCCTTGTGAACAAAGTATGGCATGATTGTATCCCCTTCAAAATGTCATTCCTTGTTTGGAGAATGATCCAAAAAAAGCTCCCCTTTGATGAAACCATTAGAAAGTTTGGGAATCTACATGCGTCAAGGTGCAATTATTGTAACAACCCACAATCCGAAAGTTTGCATCATGTTTTCATTGATAGTGAAGCCACGAGGCATTTATGAAATTCTTTGGAAATACTCTGGGAATTCGGTATCAAGTTGATTCTATTAGTAGTATTCTCACTCAATGGTGGTAGAGGAAACCAAAGAATATGGTCCATAAAATGATCCTTCACATTATTCCTATCACTATCTCGTAGGAGTTATGGAACAACTATACATCTTGCAAGTTTAGAAAAGGTAAGAAAGTTGTTATGTACAAGATGAAGTCCCAAATTATTTGGAATATTAACGCTTCTATCAACAAGAAATACCCGTCTATTAACACCTATTCTCACTGGTACAAAAATTGTGAGATGATGGAACATCTGAAACGTATCCCTATATGGAAGAGTGTGTTATGGGAGGTGCCTCCCAGTGGGTCTTTGAAGCTAAATATTGATGGAAGCCTTAACAAACACAATGGGAGAGCAGGGATTGGAAGGATTCTTAGAGATGAAGAGGGAGGCTTTGTCATGGCTTTCTCGATGCGTATCCTCTGTAATAACATCAGTAAAGCAGAATTGAAAGCTATCAAGTATGGGTATGAGTGGTGCAAAAACAAAGGAATATTGAACTTCATTGTGGAAACTGACTCGAGAATGATCTGTGACATGCTACAGACCAAAAATCTAAGCAACAACAAGCTGAAACAAGAGGCAGAGAAATTATTGGATACTCAGGATATATGCAGGGCACCTGTTAACCATTGCCTTCATGAAGCGAATCAAGTGGCAGATTGGTTCGCTAAAGTGGCCACCACAGCTAACTAAGGCATCATACATACTGATTTTAGACATGTTCTAAAGGTGGCTAAGGGGCCTTTCTTCATGGATATGTGGCAGGTCCTGTCCTTTAGAATTAGATATGAAACATCCAATATTTTTGTAAGTTAATTAGGTGTATAGTAAGAGGAAATGGTCTAAAATATATTTTTGCTTGTAGACTAAGAGTAGAGGTAGAAAAGTATCCACGAGGTAAGGTTTATGTCCCTCTTAGTGTACACCTTTCGTTTATATAATAGACATGGTAGGGGTCCAGCAAAACCCCCCAACACCATAGGGGATGAAAACATGCCTTTAATAAATAAAACATCATGACGCGTTGACAAGTGAGAAACTAATCTTAGCTCTTTCATACTTTGATGCTACCATAAAACTCATATAATAGCTTTGTTTGTTCTAAATATTTTTTGATTGTTATACGAAGTGCGATTATAACAAATATATATTATAACATAACATAATAATTGGCTCATAAAAATATATGACGATTATAGTGAAGTACTTGTACAAAGGATAGTTATTATAAAGATGTCTGGTTGTATCAAATATTTAATTTTATACACAAGCTAAATATATGTAGCAGCAAAAATAAAATGGCTAGATGTATGGTGTAATTAACATGGACAAAGAGTGAAGATTCAATTGATATCATGGGCTTAAATTAATGTAACAATTGCAATCTCATATGTGTACTAAATTAATTAGCAATCTCTTCAAAGTGTCAAGTATATATTAATGTTCACTTTAGAGATGGATTCTCTATTGGTCGTTGATATCTTAAAAGGGGAGGAAGAAACGAACTAAAGGATGGCTAAGATCATTGAGGGGATAACACAAATGAGGAGCACAATAATAACTAGGGATTTTGATGCATTTTATATTCCTTCTTGCTTATGCTTTGATCAAATATTCATATAAAATAGTTCCAAAAGGCTCACAAGTTGTGCTTGATTGCAGATTTAATCAACAAAGTGACAAAATATCAAAGATCGGCTCAAAATGAGTGAAACTTGCACAAGTGCCAAAGACAAGGCAAGCTCAAGCAGAACAGGCCCAATGCGGCCGCACATCACTTTGTGCGGTCCGCACTGAGAGATTCAGAGAGCTGGTTTTCAGGCTTAAAGGCAGTGCAGCCGTACTAGGTTATGTGCGGTCCGCACTGAAGGCAACGTGGCTGCAGTCCATTCTCTGCAGTCTACGGTGCCAATATTCAGAGAGGTTGATTTTCAGAGTTTGGAGCCTCTGTGGTCCGCGGTCAACCTTTTACGAACCGTGCTAGAAGCCTCCGCGGCCGCGGTCCATTCTGCGCGGTCCGCGGAGCCCAAGTTCAGAGAATGAAATTTTGAAAGCCAAAGCCCAGTGCGGACCACGGTCCATATTATGCGGTCCACACTGACCTCGCATGGGAATTTTTGTTCGAATTTTTGTTCAAATTTTTGAGCTTAGTATAAGCGAATTCTTTTTCCATTTTTAGGGTATCAGATATTGCAATTCGTAAGTTGGGCTCATGAGATGGCTTCTCTTAGCCATTTTGGGTATTTTTACTTACTTTTCATCATTGAATGTTTGAATTTAGTTTAGCAATTAATTTATATGTGTTCATATTCATCTATTTCTTATTTTTCTCATATGAATATGAGTAGCTAGACCCCATAGCTAGGGTTGTGGCTCAACCCTAATGTGGATAATTGATGGGTCTTGTATTTTAAGGTTAAATTAACTATGGGTGTTTGGCATTTGGATCAATTTATTGGTTTATTTCTGAATTAGTGGTTGCAAACACTAGTTTGTGGTTAGTTGACTTGGGCTTTTCTTGAGAAAGAGAGCTTAAGTCTCTAAAATTGTTCTAACAAGGAATTGGGATGTACTCAAGAGATTGATAGTCCCAATTAAAGGGTTAAACCTCGGGAGAGTAATACCCGACTTGAACCCTAGTTGCTTGTGCAAATTTGCATACCCAATTGGTCTTGAGAAAGTCAATTGGGCAAAATCACTTGAACCACTGAGAAGTGTAGAGTGGGTAAAGTAGTGCAACGGTTATATCATATTCCCCAATTATGTCAATTATGCCTTAGTTTCAAGTACCTGTCAATTGCCCACCTAGGTGGATGTCACTACCCTAGTGCCTTTTAAACAATTAGATACAACTTGCAATATTTATCTCTTAGCTTAATCTAGTTGTATTTTCAATTAGTAGTGATAAAAATAGAATCATAAAGAAAACCCAAAAATGATAAAAAGTGCAATTTGGAACACATACGCAATCCTAAACTAAATAGATACTCGATTCCAATTCTAGCTCTTTGTGGATTCGATGCCGACCCAAAATCGGGTAAAAGCTATTGTGACCCTCTCTTGCTACATATTAGTAGTATAGAGTTGGAAGCAATCACTTTTTGGCGCCGTTGCCAGGGAGTTAACAGTTTTGGATATCTATTTAGTTAGTTTTGTGTATTCTTTTTCTTTCCTTCTTTGTTATTAATTTGTGTGTGTGAATACTTTAGGTAACAAATGGCTTTAAATACTAATGACTCTCTTGGAAATATGCTTGGGGGGGAGGAGGTTGATGGTATTGGAGAAGAGGAGGTGCCTCTTGTACCTCTCGGACCACGACGAGGCCGCCAGGCCAATGCTAATAAAAATGTCCCAAACCCTTCTCCGCCACCTCCAAGAGCGACTCCTCGGGTGTTACCGAACAAAGGATATGCAAGTGCTATTGTCCCACCCAGAACCGGGGTGGGCAATTTTCAGATAACTAATGTGATGTTGACCTTACTTGAGCAGTGTGGGTATTTCATGGGCATTGCCGATCAAAATGCCTACAAACATCTCGAGGGGTTCGTGGATATATGTTGGGGGAGCAAGTAGACGAATGTGTTCGAGGATGCTCTTAGTTTGAGACTTTTCCCATTCTCACTTCAGGGAAAAGCATTCGATTGGCTAGAGAAACTCCCCAACCATTCCATCACAACTTGGGATGAGTTGGCGGACAAGTTTATTGCTAAAAGTTTCTCACCCAGGCACATGGCAGCACTTCGAGATGAAATATTGGCCTTAAAGCAAGAACACACGGAACCCTTGCATGAGATTTGAGAGCGTTATAGAACGATGGTGAAGGAATGCCCCAATAATGACATGACGGAGAATATGTTACAACAAACCTTCTACCGGGGCATCAATACTACAAATCAATGCATAGTGAACCAATTGGCCAGGCGTAATTTTATGAAGTTGACATATGATGAAGCTTGTGCCGTACTTGATGAGATGGCTGACACTTCTTCTGTATGGCAAAGTAGAGCCAATGTTCCTCAAGGTGACCCTACGGTTATTCATTTGCATAAGGAATTACATGACCACGGGCAAGCTATAGCAGAGTTGACAACTACTATGAACCAATTGGCTAAGGCACAGTTGCAACAAGTCCAAAATCCTCGCCAAGTGAATGCCATGGAGGGTGTTAATATGCTTGTCAACAAGAGAAGGCAAAGAAGGAAACAAAATCAAGGGAATTCTGAGCAATTTGAGGATGCATATGATGGGTTTCAAAATGATAATTATGATGACTAAAGTGAAGAGGTTCAATATGTAAACAACTATCAAGCCAACAGGGCAACTCTTCCAACCAACAACAGTGGCGACCTCAAGGCAATTGGGGCAATCAACAATAAAACAGTTGTAATTAGGGGAACAACAATCAAAACAACAACTGGGGTAATTAGAACAACAATCAAGCAACCAAGGGAATTGGAATGGTAATAATAACAATTGGGGCAACAATAACAATCAAGGTAGATGGAACAATGGGAACCAAGGAAATTAGGGGCAAGGCTTACAAAGGCCCCCAATGTACCAACAACCGAACAATCCATCCCCATTTCCTTCTCAAGGTCCTAGTTCTTCCAACAATGATATGGGTAAAATTGAAATGATGTTTGAGCAAATGATGAAGAAGAATGCGGATTTGGATGCACAGTTGGCTTCCCACAATACCTCTATCCGACACTTGGAGGTGCAATTAGGCCAAATCTCTCAGTCGCCCGAAGGGTACTCTACCAAGTGATACAGTAATGAACCCAACGGGTGGGAACAATCATGTTATGGCGGTTACAACACGAAGTGGGAGAGGTGGTGATGTGAATGCCTCGAAACAAAAGCAAGTTGTGGATGATGATATTGATTTGCAAGAAGATGAAGTTCCTTTAGTAGTTGAAGATGTGGTTGATGACAATGTGACCAATAAAGTGAGGATTGACATTAATGAAACCGAGGTGGAAACTCAAGATTCCGTAAACCCGTCTAGGAAACACGTGATTGACATGCCGGAGCCAGTTGTGCCAAAAACCAAGGCTCCTTTGTCAAGTCCACCTCCACCTTATCCTCAAAGGCTTGCAAAGCAGAGAAATGATAATCAATTCAAAAAGTTCATTGATATGATGAAGAGCTTTTCCATTAATGTGCCTTTGGTGGAGGCTCTCGAACAAATACCAGGCTATGCAAAGTTCATGAAAGACTTGGTCACAAAGAAGCATTCTATGGATTGTGAAACTATAAAGATGACTCACCAAGTTAGCACTATAGTGCATCCAATGTCCCCGAAACTTGAGGATCCCGATGATTTCACCATTCCTTGCACCATTGAGAATGCGGATTTTGCCAAATCTTTATGTGACTTGGGAGCTAGTATCAACTTGATGCCTTACTTAGTTTTCAAGACTTTGGGTATTGGGCAACCTAGACCAACTTCCATGAGGTTACAAATGGTGGATAGATCGATGAAGAGACCTTTAGGTATTATTGATAATGTGCTTGTCCGAGTGGACAAATTTATCTTTCCAGTGGACTTTGTGATTTTGGATTGTGAGGTGGACTACAAAGTTCCTATTATCTTGGGTAGACCTTTCCTAGCTATGGAGAAGGCATTGGTAGATGTGGAAGCAGGGAATCTCACCTTCCAGGTGGGTGATGAAAACGTTATCTTTCATGTGTGCAAATCTATGAAGCAGCCCAATAGCACAAAAGTGTGCTCATTTGTTGACCCCATCACAGTTGTGATCATGGATGAAACCAGTGCTATGATCGATGTGGAGGATCCCCTTGAGGTCGTGCTATTAAATCTTGATGTCAATGATGATACAAGTGGAGTGGAGTGTGTCAATGCCTTACATGGATGGGCTCTTATTCCTATGAGCCTAGACAATTGTCTTTGGATCTTGAAAACCGGAAGACTCCACCAACCAAACCATCAATTGAGGAGCCACCGGTGTTGGAGTTGAAATCACTTCCTCCACACCTCAGGTATGAATTCTTAGGCCCTAGTTCTACTTTACCAGTTTCTTTCCTCGTGTCTTTCTAACTTGCAGGTAGATGCCACTTTGGCGGTGCTCAAAAAGAGGAAGAGGGAAATTGGATGGACTTTGGCCGACATTAGGGGAATAAGCCCCACATTCTGTATGCACAAAATCATTTTGGAGGATGATGCAAAACCTTCCTTGAAACATCAAAGGAGGTTGAACGAGGCAATGCAAGAGGTGGTGAAGAAAGAAGTGATAAAGTGGTTAGATGTCGGGGTTGTGTACTCCATTTCTGATAGCTCGTGGACTTCTCCGGTGTAATGTGTACCAACGAAGGGTGACATGACCGTGGTGAAAAATTCTTAGAATGAGTTGATTCCTACCAGAATAGTCACAGGTTGTTGGGTTTGCATGGACTACCGCAAATTGAACAAAGTGACCTGCAAGGATCACTTTCATTTGCCATTCCTTGATCAGATGCTAGAACGACTTGCTGGGCGTGCTTTTTATTGCTTCTTGAATGGGTATTCTTGCTATAACCAAATCTTGATTGCTTTGGAAGACCAAGAAAAGACCACATTCACTTGTCTGTATGGCACCTTTGCCTTCTCTCGCATGCCTTTTGGGTTGTGCAATGCACCGGCTACATTTTAGCGGTGTATGATGGCCATTTTCACCTATATGGTGGAGGACATTTTGGAGGTGTTCATTGACGATTTTAGTGTTGTGGGGGATTCCTTTGATGCATGATTGAAGAATCTTGATAGAGTTTTGGCTCGGTGTGAAGAAACCAATCTTGTTTTCAATTGGGAGAAATGCCACTTTATGGTGGAAGAAGGAATTATACTTGGCCATAAAATTTTGAAACATGGTATTGAGGTTGATAAAGCAAATATCGATGTGATTTCAAGCCTCCCTCCCCCTACTACCGTCAAGGGAGTTAGAAGTTTTCTTGGGCACACTGGGTTCTACCGGAGGTTCATTAAAAAGATTTTTTAAGGTAGTTAATCCCTTGTGCAAGTTGCTAGAGAAAGATACTAAGTTCGTGTTTGATGAGAAATGCATAGAGGCCTTGAACTTCTCAAGCATAATTTGACCACCACTCCTATCATTACCACGCCTAATTGGAGCTTGCTCTTTGAGCTCATGTGTAATTCTAGCGATGTTGCGGTTGGAGCAGTGTTGGGTCAACGCGTGAACAAAATATTTTATCTGGTGTACTATGCGAGCAAGATAATGAATGACGCTCAATTGAACTACACGATGATCGAGAAGGAACTTTTGGCTATTGTGTTTGCTATGGAAAAATTTCGGTCGTATCTTATGGGGGATAAAGTCATAGTGCATATCGATCATGCCACCCGGAGGTACTTGATGAGAAAGAAAGACTCCAAAGCAAGGTTGATGCAATGGGTGTTACTACTTCAAGAGTTTGATCTAGAAATTGTGGACCGGAAGGGTAGTAAGAACCAAGTGGTGGACCACCTGTCCCATTTGGAGGAGCAAGGGAGGCCTTGTGATGGCCTAGAGATCAATGATTCGTTTCCTGACGAACAACTCCTTTCTGTGTCTATGAATGATATGCCATGGTTTGCCAATTTTGCAAATTACCTTATGACCGGAATATTCCCATGTGAGCTCTCTTCTAACCAAAGGAAGAAGCTCAAGCGGGATAGTTTGGATTTCTATTGGGATGAGCCGTACTTGTTCAATATTTGCACAGATGGTGTGATCTGAAGGTGTGTCTTGGAGGAAGAGCAATTGAGTATTTTGTAGGCTTGTCATTCCTATCCTTACGGTGGCCATCATGGCGGGGCGAGAACGGCTTCTAAAGTTCTTAGTTTCGGGTTTTATTGTCTAACTTTCTTCAAAGATACAGGTGATTTTGTGAAGAGATACAACGAGTGCCAAAGAGCCGGAGGAATTTCGAAGAAAAATGAAATGCCTCTCAATACCATCCTTGAGGTTGATATTTTTAACTTATAGGACATCGATTTTATAGGCCCATTTGTTAGCTCTTGTGGGAACACTTACATTCTTGTAGCGGTGGATTATATTTCAAAGTGGGTTAAAGTAGTGGCTTTGCCCAACAATGAGGCCCGGAGTGTTGTGTCATTTCTCAAGAAAAGCATTTTTACAAGGTTTGGTACTCCGAGAGCAATCATAAATGATGGGGGGTCTCATTTTTGCAATAGGGCTTTTGATACTTTGCTTTCAAAGTATGGTGTCAATCATAAAGTTTCTACCCCCTATCATCCTTTAGCAAGTGTACAAGTTGAAGTCTCAAACAGGGAAATCAAAAGCATATTTTCAAAGACGATCAATGCAGATAGGACCGATTGGTCTAAAATGTTAGATGATGCTCTATGGGCTTACTGGACTGCTTACAAGACCCCAATTGGTATGTCGCTGTAACGGTTGGTGTTTGGGAAAGCATGTCATTTACCAGCAGAGTTGGAGCATAAGGCCATGTGGTCCTTGAAGAAGTTGAATCTTGAGTAGGACGTAGCTGTCAATCTTCGGGTGGAGCAACTCAATGAGCTGATGTGATGGTAACATGCGTCCTGCCGCGACGTTAAATCAGGCGCTTCTTGGGAGGCAACCCATGTGTTTTTCTTCTTGTTTTCTTTGATTTTCTTTGTAATATAGGATTAATTATTGGGACTGATTGTGATATGTTATAGGATAGAGTTGATGCAGTGCAGGACATAATTGAAAAAAATGCACAGGTCTCTGAAGTTTCTAGTGCGGCCGTACTACCATTTTGTGCGGACCACGCTGGTAAAGGGTGATGTGAGGACTCTCTGAAGTTTTGCACCACGACCGCAGTTGATTTTGTTCGGTCCGCGGTGGACCACTGTGGCTGCGGTCCATTTTGTGCGAACCGCAGTGGATTGCTAACTTGAACTGGAACAAAATAGCCCAGTGCGGACCACGGTCCATTTTGTGCGGTCTGCACTGGTATGTGAGACTGGGCCCCAGCCCCTTTTCTATGAATAGGGCTTGAGGGTCTCCTGTTACCCTTTTCGAACTTTTAACTCTCAGAAGCTCATAAACATTGTTCACCCTTGTGTCTACTCATAATTAACTGCTTAGATCCATCATTCTTCATTGCATCTCATAACTGGTAACAATATAATCCTTTTAAATTGTTAATTTTTGTTAATTTGGTTTAGATTGTTATTTTTCTTTCTTTTCTTCCTTTTCTTTTCTTATTTTCTTTCATAGATCGAATTAGGGTAGTTAATCTTGCAATTTTAGTGGACTTGATTAGTGAGTACAATGGGTAACGTGTAGGAGCATGAATTCGGGGCAAAGATTGAGCTTAAAATAAGAAATTTTGAAACCTTAAGTAAGTGCCACTTCTGGGTACTCAGTGCGGACCACATCGTTTTAGTGCGGTCCGCGGTGCCCTTGTGCGGTCCGCACTACCATTTTGTGTGGACCGTACTGTTGAATCACCGAATGTTGAACTTTGGGTAGTGCGGCCTCGGTTGATTTTGTGCGGCCCGCACTGCCAAGATACAAATGATGGGTTCCAAACCCCATACCTGTGCAGACCGCAGTTGATTTTGTGTGGTCCGTGGTGGCTTCATTGTGGTCGCAATCGCTTTTGTGCGGTCCACACTGCCTAGATACAGAGAGTGGTAGTCTGAATCCCACCCCTGTATAGACTGTGGTCGCTTTAATGCGGTCCACGGTGGCCTCAGTGCAGCCGCAGTCACTTTTCTGCAGTCCGCACTGGGCACTTCTGCAACCTGTCTGCAACCTTTCTTCCCTGCTTCTGCAACATTGTTTTTAATTGCTTACACTGATACTAACAAGCTGATTGAAATGTGTTTGCAGACAATGGTAAAAAAACGAGGCAAATGATTTAAACAACCGGGAAGAGGTAAATCCTCTCGGGGGGGGGGGGTGCAAGGGAAATAAATGATAAGACTCACTCCCCAAGCCCGGGAAAACATTGAAAAGACAAGAAAGCTGATCAAAGCTACTGATAGAGCTGCTTCACATTCTTCGGGAGTGAGTATGAGCCATCACGGGAAATTTCTTCAGACTTCGTGCCAGAGTACATAAAAGACTGGCCGGAGAGACCTAGGCTAAGAGACACTCCTCCACCATCACCCACTGCCCAAGCTTACAAATATGGATTTTGAGTCATCTGAGGGCTCAGCAGCAGGTAGTGGGTAATACTCCACCTCTCCCACAGCTTCCTTATCCGGAGAGGTTGGAGGAGGAGAAGAGGAGGAAGTAGCGGGAGATAAGGAGGTAGTAGAAGGAGGAGAACTAAAGGTTAAGGGTGTTGATAGAACGAGGAAGCCGGAGGTTTGGCGAGCTAGGTTCGCGAGTGAGGCGGCGTACCATAAATTTAGGTAGTGGTGGCCGGTGAGAAAATTGATTCCGGAGAGGAGCTTCATTGATAGAGACTTATTACCCCCACAACCCCAACGTTTAAAGACAATTTAGGACTAGAGCGAGCTAGGAGCATTTTCTAGAGGAATGTCTAGATGCCAACGAACATATGGTCAAGGAGTTTTATTACAATGTAGCCCACATAAAAAAGGGCTCCAAAGTGACCAAAGTTCGAAATCTGAAGGTGTTATTTAAAGGAAAGTACCTCAATGAATACCTCAGCCTTAATGAGGAAGATGAGACCCTGTATATGGTGAAGTTGGAAATGGGTGAGGAGGTTTGTCCCTGGCTAGCACAATACCTAGCAATCCCAGGTACCACCCCCGACTGGTTGACCGCTGGAGTCATGATCTTGCGACAGACCTTAAACTTTGAGGCACGGGGATGGGAGACCTTTGTATGTAGCAGGTTGGACCCCATGACACATGACAACACCCTTCCTCTTTCCCGGGTTGTGCTGGTGGATTCTATTATGGCAGGGTACCCCATCAATGTGGGGAATGTGATGTCGAGGATTATATCTATTGTGGGTACGGAGCATGACCGGAACTATCCTTTCCCCCGCACCCTCAATATGTACTTCCGGGACTTGAAGGTGGACAAGAGGCCCTATAACATCAAAGTCAAGGCGAAAGCCCTATTTTCCTGGTACAACATGCAGGGGGATGACAGCCCCAAAAGCAAGAACTTCAAAGCTTATGCTACTGCCCTAACTGGCCAGTCTGAGGAGCCAGTTGTGGTAGTAGCCCCTGTTGAGCCTACCTCTACTTCCATAGATATCCCTCCCGATCCATGTACATCCACAGCCATTCCTCCCGATCCATCCACATCAGCAGGCTCGGAGATCCCATCTTCCCGGGCCCATCCTATTACTTCCCCTCAACTGAGCCAGGTCCTTATTAGCATAAACAACTGGATACAGATCACCTTATCCAAGTTATCCACCTTGACCACCACTGTAGAGGCTCATTCGGTCCTCCAGCTCCGCAGGTTCCACAACCGATAGATGATGTGCTCAAGGAGATTCTTGACAACTAGAAGAAGATCCTCGACACTCAGGCAGCGCTCTCCAAGGCAGTTGATACACATAGCAAGGCTCTCAAGGAGCTTTCTCAGGAGCACAAGAAGCTGAGGAAGACACGGGCCTCCAAAGAGTCCGTGAAGGAGTTGAGAGCAGATGTAGACAGACTGAAGGTAGATAGCCTGCCTTTAGATTTATTGCTCCAGGACCCAGCCCCAACAGTTCATCCAGAGCCGGAGCAGTCTTAGAGGACTCCCAAGAGGATGATGATGATTCCTATAGCTGATGATGCTATCATTCAGTTGGCGGACCCACCGAAGACCCCCTCCAGTTAGCCATAGGATGTAGCAGTTCCAGAGCCTGTCCAGGTCCAGGCCCAGGTCCCAGTAGCGGAGCAGCTGACCATCGGGGACTAGTCTGAGGTTCCCGAGCACACAGAGGACCCAGGGACCACACATAACCCTATGCAGATAGACGAGCCTTAGGGAGTCTTCTATATGCTTTCTCTCTTATCTTTTGATGTTTTATTTAGACTAGTTGTCATTGGGGACAATGCCAGCTTTAATTTGAGGGGGTAGGCCCTACTATTCATTTGGATAATTGTATATATTTGATACATTTTTATGCTTTCTTTATCTTTTTATCTTTGGTCTGTATATAATTTTGATATTTTGCTACATTTATCGTATTCTTATTTCACTTTGGGTCTGTATATAAACTTATATGTCATTGTATATATTCATCCCATCCATCGTATATTTAAATCCCCTCTTGTGCATATTCATTCTATTTTTCGCAATTTTTTTCATTTTTGGCTTCTTATTTGTGATTCGTAGCTTTTCGTTTTTGAAGTTTGCAATAAGCCTTTGGTTTTCTTAATGCCACGGTTCTTTTCAAAGGTGGAGTGTTGTGTGAACCGGGTGGCTCTTCCCAATGATGGATGGCGTAACAACCTTCTTAAGGGTTTGAGTCCATTTTTTGTTTCGTTTTTAGTAGTTAATAGTTAAGGGTGCCTCAAGCAAAGCTTCACTTGGGCCTAGCACATTTGCCTTTGATCTCATGATCAAAAAACAAATTGTTGTGTTTAGGATGGTGAAAGTCGTGACCTTAAGACTCTTATGTTGACCGATAATCAGTAAGTGGTTTTTCAGGACCATTGTGTGCTCAAATCGTATCTAAGGTCGTTGTGAGCCCCCGACTCTATGTCTTTAGCAATCCCTTAGCTTGTGTGGTGAGTAATTGAATTGTAAGTCCAAGTCTCGAGCTATTGGTCTAGAACTTGCCCTGAATGTCTGTTGAGGTGAAATCCTAGGTGAATATTGACTTGAGACATGATATAGGCTCTCCTTGATCCAAATGATAGCTTGAACAATTCCATAGCCTACCAATGATAAGATCCCTAGTTAACCCTTTTGATCATTAAACCTTTTTCTTTCAAGAACCATGATACAAGCCTATACCCGTTCTAAATGATACCCTCTCTTGGAACCCGATCTTTCCTTTAGCACATGGCAAAAGTATAAGTTTGGGGGGGAGAAACTAGGATTGCAACAAAGCGGTAAAAAGGCACAAAAATGAAGAAAAGAAAAGCGATGAAAAAGAAAGAAAAGCAAAAAAGACAAAAAGTATGTTCAATGTGAAAAAGAATAAAAAAAGGGATTCAAGAAAAGCAAAGAATGAAAGGTGTAAAAAGTTGAAAAAAGGAGAAAAGGTTTGAAAAGCTTAAGAAAGAGTGACATTTTGTCTCTCTAACCCCTTAGAAAGAAGTGAAAATGACCCAAAGAGTCAAATGAATGGATGCCAAATGAATCAAAAGAAGTGCTTAACGGAAGATGGAATCCACTTAGACCAAAACATTTCCTACCCTAAACAAAAAACCTTTACAATATCTCCCCAAAAGCCCTATATAAACTTGAGTTGAATGAAGCCTACATTAGTGGATACTCACATAAGGGGCAAGCATATGGTACTTAGAGCCGGATTTGTGACTTTTTCTTGAGAGAGATGAGTGAATTCCCGTTACCTCATTTTGCGTTCCATTATTTTAAAGGTGAGGTTTTCTTAGGGAGAGTTGAGGATGTGTGAGTTTGGGTTCCACAATGACCAAAGCAATTGAAAGAGTTCTTTGATGTGTTGAGTCAACTCTTGATGCTCTTATGTCGCACTTGATTCATGGTTTTTGAAAGAGTAAATGTTTTTAGTAATTCATTTGTATTGAGGGCAATTGTTAGTCCCAATTGATGCTAGTTGAGGTTGCTTTAGATCAGCTAAAACTTTCTTGGATTTTCCATTAAGGGGTGGGTCTTATTTTGTTTGCTTGAGGACAAGCAAAAGCTTAAGTTTGGGGGAGTTGATAACTAGGTATTTTGATGCATTTTATACTCATTCTTGCTTATGCTTTGATCAAATATTCATACAAAATAGTCTCAAAAAACTCACAAGTTGTGCTTGATTGCAGGTTTGACCAACAAAGTGACAAAATGTCAAAGATCGACTCAAAATGAGTGAAACTTTCACAAGTGCCAAAGACAATGCAAGCTTAGACAGAACAGGCCCAGTGCGGCCGCACACCACTTTGTGCGGTCTGCACTGGGAGATTCAGAGAGCTGGTTTTCTGGCTTAAAGGTAGTGCGGCCGCACTAGGTTCTGTGCCATCCGCACTGAAGGCAACGCGGCCGCAGTCCATTCTCTGCGGTCCACGATGCCAGATTCAAGGAGGTTTATTTTCAGAGTTTTGAGCCTCCGCGGTCTGCGGTCAACTTTGTACGGACCGCACTAGAAGCCTCTGCGGCCACGGTCCATTTTTCACAGTCCGCAGAGTCCAAGTTCAGAGACGGAAATTTTGAAAGCCAAAGCCCAGTGCGGACTGCGGTCCATTTTGTGCGGTCCGCACTAACCCCGCAGGGGAATTTTTGTCCAGATTATTCATCTTAGTATAAATAAATTATTTTTCCATTTTTTAGGGTATCAAATATTGTAATTCGTAAGCTGCGCTCATGAGACGACTTTTCTTAGCCATTTTGGTTATTTTTTTACTTACTTTTCATCATTGAATCTTCGTATTTAGTTTAGCAATTAATTAATATGTGTTCATCTTCATCTACTTCTGAATGTAAATAAAGTTCCCTTAAAGAAGATAGATTCCCCAAACAACTTGGTATTCCCCAGAAAGCTGATTTTCACTCAATTCAATTTTACTATATAAAAATTCTTTTGCAGTAGTATATGCGTTTTGTAGTTTAGCTGCTTAGTTGCATAAACTCTTTTGCATGATTCATAGGCTTTAAATTTTTTGATCTACGACTCCATAATTTTGACTTTAAAAAATTATTTTCCGGTTCTCTCTGGTTGTCTCAACGGAAAAGGCCAAAAAAAAATCTACGCCCCACTTTCTTGGGAAGCCTTGACTAGATTTATTGAATTTTTAACTTGATAATTCAAGGAAATTAACCTGTATTTGAGTTATTTAACCCTATTTGGTAAATCAACTTCAGCTTTTATTTCACCCTTTTTTGTGCTCATTTGCTGTGATTGGGCTTCACCAGTGGTAGCGGTGATATCCCCTCCTACCTTTATTTGGCTTTGTGGTGTTCTGTGTGTATTTTAGGTTAGGTCCTGTGGCTACTAGCAGCGAACGAAATGTGTGCGTGCAAACATTGAAGAACAACCCGAGCGAGTGTCAGCAAGGGCAGCGGGAGTTGGACGCGAACGTGCTAGGTGGCTGCAACATCTTTGTATATACCGAAAAATTCCCAGGTTCTACTAGCGGGAGTTGGTACCTCCCGTTTTTCTACTTATCTCTGTTGTGTGGGTTAAATAAATTATTGTCATCTTTCTTCGTATTAGTTATTCACCATGTTAGTGTTCCTGTAGTTGCAGCTTTTTTTAATTCCCCTAGTTGGGTCTGTTACCTTGTGTGTTAGTGATTCCTTTTAGTCTGTCGTAGGTATAGTGGCTGTGATTTGGGATGGTCGAGTGATGTCATGTCCTCGGGAGGAGCATGGGGTGGGTGTGGGGTAGGGCCGAGGTAGGGGGCGGTACGGGAGTCAATAGAGGTAAAAGGAACAAGGGTGTCTATAGGTTGAGAATTGGGTCATGGAATGTAGGTACATTGACGGGTAAGTCTATAGAGTTGGCGAAGATCCTCCAGAAGAGGAGGGTCAATATAGCTTGTGTTCAGGAGATAAGGTGGGTAGGGTCGAGGGCGAAGGAAGCAGACGGGTATAAACTTTGGTACTTAGGAGTCCAAAAAGGTAAGAATGGAGTGGGTATCTTGGTGGATAGGGAACTTAGAAATTCTGTGATTGAGGTTAGACGAGAGAATGATAGATTCATGACTATTAAGTTGGTGGTCCGTGAGTACAACCTAAATGTTGTTAGCGCCTATGCGCCGCATGTGGGCCTAGATGAGGAGATTAAACGGCGCTTCTGGGAGGGATTAAATGAGATTGTGCGCCAGGTTCCGCCTGCTGAGAAGCTATTCATAGGAGGGGATTTCAATAGTCATATTGGGTTGAGCTCTGGTGGTTATGGCGAAGTGCATGGAGGCTTTGGTTTTGGGGAGAGGAACGGGGGAGGTACCTCGTTGTTGGACTTTGATAAGGCCTTTGGGTTGGTAATTACAAACTATAGATTTCCAAAGAGGGATGAGCATTTGGTTAATTTTCAGAATGCGATAGCGAAGACTCAGATTGATTATCTCCTCCTCAGGAGGTATGACAGAGGGTTGTGTAAGGATTGCAAGGTGATTCCAGGTGAGATACTCGCGACTCAGCATAGGCTCTTGGTGATGGACGTGGGTATTATGTTAAAGAGGAGGAAAAGGTATGCTCGAGGAATGCCAAGAATCAGGTGGGGATCCTTAACTAAGGATAGAGCCCAAGAGCTGGAGGGGCGGTTGTCGGCTATGGGAGCCTGGAGGAGCAGTGGCGACGCAAGCGCTAGGTGGTCCGTGATAGCAGACTGTATAAGGGAGGTCGCGAGAGAAGTGTTAGGAGTCGCGACGGGCGTCTCTGGTGGGCAAAAAGGAGATTGGTGGTGGAATGAAATGGTCCAAGGTAAAGTGGAAGATAAGAAGGCAGCGTACCTAAAGTTAGTGGGGAGCATAGGTGAGGAGGAAAGGCAAGCGTGCATGGAGAGGTATAAAGTAGCCAGGAAGGAAGCTAAGCTGGCGGTCATGGAGGCTAAGAACGCGATATATGGTCGTATGTATGAGGAACTGGGGGAAAAAGGCGGGAGAAGAAGTTATTTTGGCTGGCCAAGTTGAGGGAGAGGAAGGCGGGATTTGGACCAAGTGAGATACATCAAGGACGAAGACGGTAGAGTATTGATGGAAGATGCCTAGATTAAGAGGAGATGGCAGACTTAGAGCCCATTTGGCTTAGCTGATTTAGAATAGCTAATAAGCATTAGGTGCTGAAAAGCACTTTTAAGTGCTGAAATTGATTTAAAAATAAGCAGTTACGTGTTTGGATAAAAGTGCTGAAATTAATAATAAGCAGCTGAAGAACTGGGTATACAAAGAGTTTTATTTTAAAAATAAGTATTTTAGAGGTAGAATAGTAAATATTTTGGTCGAACTTAAAGTGCTTATAAGCTAAAATTTGATAAGTTGGGGGAGAACAACTTATGGCTTTTATCTTATTTTTGGCTTATAAGCACTTTTAATTTTACCAAACGCGTAGATAGGCCAAAAAGTGCTTATAAGCCAATTTGACCAGCTTATAAGCTTAGCCAAATACCCTCTTACTTTCAGAAACTCCTAAATGAAGAAGGGGATCGGCTTATTGCGCTAGGTGATTTTGAGCATTCCGAGAGTCACCGCGACTCTAGGTACTGCAGGCGTATCACGGTTAAGGAGGTCGTAGGAGCTATGCGTAAGATGAATAGGGGCAGAGCGACCGGGCCAGACGAGATTCCTGTGGAATTTTGGAAGTGTGTGGGGAGAGTAGGTTTGGAGTGGTTGACTGGGTTGTTTAATGTTATTTTTAAGGAGAAGAAGATGTTAGATGAGTGGAGGTGGAATACGATAGTTCCATTGTATAAACAAAAGGTGATATCCAGAGTTGTAACAATTACAGGGGTATCAAGTTACTGAGTCATACCATGAAAGTGTGGGAGAAGGTGGTTGAAGCGAGGGTAAGGATGATTGTGTCTGTATCCGATAACCAGTTCGGGTTTATGCCGGGTCGTTCAACCACGGAAGCTATACACCTTGTTAGGCGGTTGGTGGAACTGTACAGAGAGATAAAGAATGATATACACATGATGTTTATTGACCTAGAGAAAGTGTATGACAAGGTTCCTAGAGAAGTCCTCTGGAGATGCTTAGAGGCAAAAGGTCTGTCGGTCCCTTATATTTTGGAAATTAAGGACATGTATACTGGGGCAAAGACCCGAGTTAGGACAGTAGGAGGAGATTCTGATCATTTCCTGGTGGAAATGGGATTACACCAAGGTTCTACCCTCAGTCCGTTGTTGTTCGCTCTGGTGCTGGACGCATTAACACACCATATTCAAAGGGTAGTGCCATGGTGCATGCTATTTGCCGATGAGATAGTTCTGATTGATGAGTCGCTAACCGGTGTTAACGATAGGCTGGAGGTTTGGAGACAGGCCCTTGAGTCTAAGGGTTTCAAGATGAGTAGGACGAAGACAGAATATCTGGAATGTAAGTTTAGCTCTGAGCCGGGGGAAGTGGACGTGGATGTGAGGCTTGAATCATAGGTCATCCCAAGTAGAGGCAACTTCAAGTACCTTGGGTCGGTTATCCAAGGGGGAGGGGAGATTTATGAGGATGTTACACATCGTATTGGTGTAGGATGGATGAAGTGGAGGTTAGCATCTGGAGTCTTGTATGATAAGGGAGTGCCACCATTACTCAAAAGTAAGTTCTATAAAGCAGTTGTTAGGCCAGCCATGATGTTTGGGGCTGAGTGTTGGCCTGTAAAGAACTCAAACATCCAGAAGATGAAAGTAGAGAAAATAAGGATGCTGAGGTGGATATGCGGGTATAGTAGAATGGATAAGATTAGGAATGATGATATTCGGGAGAAGGTGAATGTGGCTCCCATTGATGACAAGATGCGGGAAGCGAGACTCAGATGGTTCGGGCATGTTCAGAGGAGAAGCCCAGATGCGCCAGTAAGAAGATGCGAGCAGTTGGTTGTGGAGGGTACGAGGAGAGGTAGAGGGCGACCTAAAAAGTATTGGAGAGAGGTGATCAGGCAGGATATGGCGAGGCTTCAGATTTCCGAGGGCATGACTCTGGATAAGGAGTTGTGGAGATCGAGTATTAAGGTTGTAGGTTAGGAGGTAGTATGAGTCTTTCCTTACTTTGTACCATTGCAAGACCAGTCTGGTAGGATTTTTGTCTAGGATAGTTAGTGGCAATATTGTGTCTTACTATTTCACTTTTCAGCGCAGGAACTATTTACTAGCTATCGCTTTTGCTTTGCATCTTTCTTCTAAATATTATGTTGTTCCTATTTTTCATATGATTTCTTTGTTGATACTAATATTGTCTCCTTTGTGTCCTTTTGTTTTCTTGAGCCGAGGGTCTTTCGAAAATAGCCTCTCTATCCCTTCGGGGTAGGGGCAAGGTCTGCGTACACACTACCCTCCCCAGACCCCATTAATGGGATTTTACTGGGTTGTTGTTGTTGTTGTTTGTGTTCATCTTCATCTATTTCTTATTTTTCTCCTTTGAATATGAGTAGCTAGACCTCATAGCTAGGGTTTTGGCTCAACCCTAGTGTGGGTAATTGATGGGTCTTGTATTTTAAGGTTAAATTGACTATGGGTGTTCGATATTTGGATCAATTTCTTGGTTTATTTTTGAATTAGTGGTTGCAAACACTAGTTTGAGCTTAGTTGACTTGGGCTCTTCTTGAGAAAGAGAGCCTAAGTCTCCAAAATTGATCCAATAAAGAATTGGGATGTACTCAAGAGATTGATAGTCCCAATTAAATGGTTAAACCTCGAGAGAATAATACCCGACTTGAATCCTAGTTGCTTGTGCAAATTTGCATACCCAATTGGTCTTGAGAAAGTCAACTGGGCAAAATCACTTGAACCACCGAGAGGTGTAGAATGGGTAAAGTAGTGCAACGGTTATATCATATTCCTCAATCATGTCAATTATGCCTTAGTTTCAAGTACCCGTCAATTGCCCACTTAGGTGGATGCCACTACCTTAGTGCCTTTTAAACCATTAGATACAACTTGCAATATTTATCTCTTAGCTTAATCTAGTTGCATTTTCAATTAGTAGTTTGATAAAAATAGAATCATAAAGAAAACCCAAAAATGATAAGAAGTGCAATTTGGAACACATACGCAAT